>PVIR01020334.1:0-31211 GCA_004026965.1 Petromus typicus
ATAACAATACTGGGTATGGAGACCCACACCCAGCAGCAACGAGTACCACATACCACAGTGCCGGGCGTGGTGGCTCACGCCTGTCATCCCAGCACTCGGGAGGCAGAGGCAGGAGGATTGTGATGTGAGTTTGAGGCTGAGCTCAGGGCCAGCCTGAACCACAAAAAAGCGAGACCCTGTCTCAAAAAAAAAAAAAAAAGCGAGACAGACAGGGCTGGTATCACAAGCCTGTAATTCCAGCAGGAGGCTGAGACAGGAGATCACTGTTGAGTTGAGGCCAACCTGGGCTACACAGTGAGTTCAAGGTCAGACTGAACTGCAGGTCAGACTGAACTGCATAGTGAGATCCTGTCTCAAAAAAAATTAAAAACAAAAAAAAATCTTTCAAGAGGCCAAGGAAGGAAGATCTCAAATTCAAGTCCAGCCTAAGCAACTCAGCAAAACTCTTTCTCCAGAGAAAAGAGAAAGGACTGGGGATGGAACTCAGCGAAAAGGGCCTGACTTCTAGCAAGTGCGGGGCCTTAGGTTTCAGCCTCAGTCCTACCAGAAAAAACCCACCTTACTACAACACTGGTTCCCTGGATCAACTGAGGACCTTTAATGACCACTTCTGCACAGCAGGATTCTGGAGGAGGTACCACAGGTACCAGTGCTCCAACAGATGCATGGGAGGAGGGGCAGAGGGACCAAGGCAGGGCCACCCTTGTAAGGTTTAAATGAAGTCCAATACACAGCTTGAGAGCATTCAAATTCTGGTTTGCATTTGCCAGTGATATGAAAGAAACCAGCTGGGTGAATCAAGGTCTCAACCAAGAGACCTACTGTGTGCCCAGCACTGTGCTTAAGTAGCATTCGATCTCCCTGCATTACCCAGGCTGACCCAAGCTCCCAGGCTCAGGCAATCCTCCTGCTTCAGCCTCCCAAGTAGCTAGGACTATGCCAGGCTACAGTAAGCATTTTCACTGTGCTGCCTCACAGCTTCCTTCCAGCATTCCCCGTGATGGGCCACCATTCAATTCAGGAGGGAAACTGAGGCCTAGAACGGTCAACAAGATCACAAAACCAATGAAACCGCTCTGAGGGTGGCCATCAAAAGGCCCGACAGTAAAGACGGCCGAGTTTTAGGCCAGACCCACATCTTTCTCTCACACTAGAGAGACAGCACCTTGCTGGAGATAAGAAACCAAAGGAAGGAAATTTAGGCCTTCGGGAGGGCAAGGATAGCGCTGGGTGCGCGGTGAGTCCTCTGTGCATCTCTAAGGTGCATCTCCAAGGTGCCAGAGGTCAGCAGAACCTCCACCCACTCATTCACTGTGGAATGCAAGACAAGGAACCCCCGTGGTTCCTCCCAGCAGTCAGGAGACTGAGGCAGGAGGATCTCCCAAGAGTGCAAGGCCAGCCTGGACTACATAGCAAGACTATCTCAAAAAAAAAGGGCGCGCACGCACACACACCCCAAGGACATTGAACCCAGACAGCAGGATCTGAGCCATCTGGATGAACAATTCCGCTCCCAACTGTCCACAACAATAACAATGATAACAACTAACAACAATGACGGACGGACGGCCAGGACAGTGGTGAGGATGTTATTGGATGGCGGGCACACCATCCCAGGCCAGACAGCACTTCCTGGAATGAAGAAGCCGCTGCCCCTGTGGGAGAGGGCAGGGCGAGCACTGAGGGCAGGAGGGGTGAATCAACGCCCCTCGGTGGCAGGCGGGAGCTGGTGGAATCTGTCCACGAGACAGTGGGAGCAACACGCAGGCTTTAGTGTACATCCCCAGGAAGGCCGAAGCCCCGCTCTTTTTTTTTTTTTTTTTTTAGGTTTTTTGAGACAGGGTCTCGCTTTGTGGTTCGGGCTGGCCCTCAGCTCAGCCTCAAACTCACATCACAATCCTCCTGCCTCTGCCTCCCGAGTGCTGGAATTACAGGCGTGAGCCACCACGCCCGGCACTGTGGTATGTGGTACTGGTTGCTGCTGAGCGTGAGTCTCCACACCCAGTATTGTTATGTGATTACCGGGGAATCGAACCCGGGTCCTTGCGCTTGCAAGACAGGCGCCGGAACCACTGAGCTAACTCCCCGGCCCCGAAGCCCCGCTCTTGACTCTGAGGCCCGACCAGACAAGGCATCTGCTCCCAGGGGGCAGGAGGGCGCTGAGTCTGACGCTCTGGCTTGGGCCGGCTCCTGATGTGGCCCTGGGAAAAACCTGCCAATATTCCCGCCAGGGTCCTACCTCGATCCGGAAGGAACCAGGGAATCGAGTTCAAACTTCGTGCGTCAGGTCCCTCTGCCCTCCTCTCTCCTGTCACCCTCTGCCAGAGGGGCTGGGCCAGACAGGAGCTGCTGAGGCAGCGGTGAGGGCAGACAGACAGACAGACAGAACGATTCACTCTGAACAAGGAGCCAAACTGCGGTGGGAAAGAAGCTCAAGTCAGCTTAGGAGAATCACACAAGAGATCGCTGCAGCCCAAGCAGTCAGCCAGCGAGGCCAGCCAGCCTGAGGGACTGGTTTAATGCTATTCCGTCCATGAGGGGCACAGATGGGGGGCGGGACAGCAGAGGGCACCCTGGACAGCGGGTCAGACAGCAAAGGGGCTTCCTGCCGGGTGCATCGGGGCAGATGCAGCCGAACGGCGAGGTCAGACAGTCAACTAGATTGCTTCAGATACTCGAACCGCCAGCCACTTCGCAGGGGTTGCTCGAACGGATACTCTAGACGCCAAGTTCTGTCCCCGAAAATCGGACAGACAGACACAGGCACAGGCCGATCTCTCCCTGACCCTCAGGCAACCAGACGGGAGAGTTCCCTGGTGCAGGCGAAGGCGGGATACACAGCCGGGCTCGGCCGCAACTCCAGCCCACACCACTCAGCCACTGCGACCCCCTGGGGGTGCGCCCCAGCCTGGCACTCCGCACGGGGCGTTCGACAGGACCCGCCTCTCGGTTCTCCGCCCGGCCCGGCCCGGCCCGATCGCGGTCGCGGGCACGCAGGCGCCGCAGTTACGCTGTCGGCGCAGGGCGCGCCATTCCCGGGCCGGCCTCCGCGCCCTAGGCCGACGCCCGCCCGCAGCCCCGCCGCGCTTGCTCACCGGCCCACGAAGTTCTCGAGCACCGAGCTCTTGCCGGCGCTCTGGCCGCCCACCACGGCGATCTGCGGCAGGTCCAGGTGGCAGCTCTGGCCGATGGAGCTGAAGGCGTCCTGCAGCTTGTTGACCAGCGGAATCAGCTCTTCCATCCCGCGGTTGCCCATGGCGCCGGCAGGCCCGGCCGGAGCGCCCCGCGCTCCCTGCCCGCCCTCGGCCCTCAACGACCCGAGCCCGCGGTGTCTGTGGCCGTTGCTCCTCGCCCGCCCGGGCCTCGGCGCGACACCCACTCCCGGCTCGGCCTCACAGTCGCCGCCTCATCCGGTTCTCAGGCGACACCCGACCTAAGCGATCTCCCGCCCCAAGTGGGGCTGAACCCAAAACTCTCCTGTCGGCTCAGATTGTTCGGTCTCCCTGCCACTCCTGCACATCAACCAATGAAAAGGAGGTACGGGCCTCTAGGTCTGTAAGCCCGCCCCCTCCGGAATACTCTGGGAGTTCGATGGATAGAAGAACTGTCACTGTTATGCGACAGCCAATAGCAGCGGAAAAGCGTTTTGTCACGGCTGGGAGGCGGTGTTTCAGGAAAAGACACGTTGGCTCCACCCAATAGGAAGAGCCACTTTTACTGGCCGAAACTCATGCCAATAAACAAAACTAGCCAATAAAATTAAGGATCGGCCCTTCAACACGAGCTTGTCACTTGCCACAACCTAGTTCCCTAAATATTTCCCATTGGTCTGTATAAATATCACTTCGTGCCTCAAGCCAATGAGACAAAAGAGGGTGAGCCCTAACATCCGAACCTTGTCTCTGATTGAGAGTTGTAATTGTCAATCTGAAAAAAATTCCCGTTTTCATTAATGATAGTTTTAGGTCTCACAATCTACTGAGAGAGAGGATAAGGTCCATCGTATTCGCCCGAGGGCGCCATCTCGTGGTAGAACTCGATGATTGTCAATTCTGAATTTCCGGGCTCTAGAGAAAACTACAGGTTCCAGAATGCATCTCGGTTCCTCGGCTGCAAGCCGGACGTGGGAGCAAGATCCCAAAGTGACCGGAGCGAGTCAGGCAGCCGTGGTTTCCCAGGGAGAGCAGGGTAAAAAGCCGTTGCCAGTGAGGTACACCACAGTCTTGTGCCCGGAAATGACCAGGCTAAAGCACCCTCGTTGTTGCCCTGCACAGCTTGGATCTTTTGGGGTAACCAGTGAAAGTCAACGGATCCTATCCTTAATGCAAAAACACGTCGTTGCAGGGAGGCCTTGGAGGTTCCTAGAAATGAATGGATAGAGGAGGGAATTCGGTGAGGGGCGAAACTGCATTGTTCAGGCTGGAGACATTTATGAAAAACTGTACACACGGAAAATTTCTGGAAGAATATGCAAATACATAATTGCCCTTTTTCTGCTATTTGAGTTGTAGTTCCAACAGGGGTTACTTTCTCACTTTCAAACATATTTTTGCTGGTTGGGTGCAAGGCTGTAATTCCAGCACTCTAGGAGTCTGTGACTGAGGCAGAATATTTCGCCCAAATATGTGCCCAGCCTTGAAAATTTAGTGAAGGAGGCCTTGTCTTAAAAAAACATAAATAAAAGTTTAAAAAGCACTAGCTCAACGTGAGGGTCTTCGACCTCATGATTTTTTTTTTTTTTTTTTTTTTTTTTTTGAGACAGGGTCTCGCTTTGTGGTTCAGGCTGGCCCTGAGCTCAGCCTCCAACTCACGTCACAGCAGTCCTCCTGCCTCTGCCTCCCGAGTGCTGGGTTGACAGGCGTGAGCCACCAAACCCGCCACTATGGTATGTGGTTACCCAGGATCGAACACGGGACCTTGCACATGTCAGGCAGACACCAGCACCACAGAGCTACATCCCCGGCTCTGGCCTGAATATTTTTGATCCCTGGTAATTTGTGTGTCGAAAGCTGACCCACAGTGTGATGAGATTTGGAGGAAATGATTACGTCATGAGGGCAGAGCCTTCACAAACGAAATCAGTGTCCTTATGAGACCTCAGCGAGCTGCACTTCCCGCACATCCCAGAAGAGGGCAGCAGAGACAGCTGTCTGGAGAGCCGAGAGCGAGTCCTCATCTGTTGAGCAGACTAACATTTCAGAGGAGCAAGAGACTTCAGACACCTCTGGACCTCAGATTCCCCTCTGAAATAAACACATCATCGCCATACACACATCCCAATGTTACAAGAATTAGCTGGACGGGGTGACACACACCTGTCGTCGCAGTGCTTAGGAGGCTGAGGCAGGAAGACTGCTGAGTTTGAGGACAGCCTGGGCTACACAGTATGTTTAAGGCAACGTGAGAAGTCTGTGCATGAAACTCAGAGGTAGAACGTGTGTGTCTGTCTGCCTGACAAGTGTAAGGTCCTGAGTTTGATCCCCAGTTCCACCAAAAAAAAAAAAAAAAAAGCCAGTGTGAGTGAGCACCAGCCAGATGGCACCTGGTGTCTGCATTTATTGAGGGCTGAGGAGGCTACATCTGAGAGCAAGAGACCCAAGCCAAGCCACCACTCTCCAGCGGCGACCCGAGTGAGCTAGTTGTGCTCCTCAGACCTGTTTCTTCAGCTGCCGGTGGGAGAGGACCTGAGTTTTGCCCTCGGGGGTGCTGGGGTCTGGGCCACAGGAAAGAGGGCACAGTACTCTGAGGCCACGTCCAGCATGCTGGGCTGTGACCCTCGGCTGCCACTTTTTTCTTTTTGGGGATGAAACTTGGGACCTTCACATTGATCTCTCTCTCTAGCCCTTTAATTTTCTTTTTTCTTTTTTTAGGTTTTTTGAGACAGGGTCTCGCTTTGTGGTTCAGGCTGGCCCTGAGCTCAGCCTCAAACTCACATCACAATCCTCCTGCCTCTGCCTCCCGAGTGCTGGGATGACAGGCGTGAGCCACCACGCCCGGCACTGTGGTAAGTGGTACTGGTTGCGGGACCCCCAGTATTGTTATGTGGTTACCGGGGAATCGAACCCGGGTCCTTGCGCTTGCGAGACAGGCGCCGGAACCACTGAGCTAACTCCCCGGCCCCCTAATTTTCTATTTTGAAGCAGGTTCTATGTCACTAAGTTGTCCGGGCTGAGCTCGAACTTGTAATCCTCCTGCCTCAGCCTCTCAGAGTGGCTTGGTTACTTCTTATTGTCAATGGGAGGGGGCATATCCAACCACATCAATGCTCAGATCACTAAGGAGCCCCAAACAGGACACAACCCCAAGAAGACTCAGACAATATATGCTCTGTTACAATTTTTTTTTTTTAAAGAGCTTTAAAAAATTCCTTCAGTGTCTTCCGCTTTAAGCTTCCTCCACAACGCCCGGTCAACTCAGTGGGATGCCCACAAAGGCCAGGGCTTCGGTGACCCAGGAGGGACAAAGGGTCTGGTCCCCGTACAGGGTGTTCATGAAGCTGCGCACGAAGTCAGGGAAGCGCTTCTCCACGATGCTGGCTCGGATGGCGCTCATGAGCTGCAGCTGCAGGGCCCGGAGTCAGCGCTGGCACCGGGCCGGGCACCCCGCCCCGCCCCGCCCCGCCTCCGCCCCCGGCACCTGCCCACCTGGTAGGCGATGTTGTGCACGGTGAGATGGTGCAAGGCCGCCGTGTTGTCGCTGTGCAGCAGGGTGTGCAGGAAGGCTCTGCTGTGCCTGCGGGCCGGGAGGGAGCAGCTGGGCAGGGAGCCGCGCAGCCCCCTCAGCCCTCAAATCAATCACCTGCCTGTTTTGTTTTGCTCTGGTTTCTGAGACAGTCTCATTAGGCTGTTCGGGCTGGCCTCAAGCTCGCAGTGGTCCTCCTGCCTCAGGCTCCAGGGTGCACAGCAGGCCCAGCCTCATCACCTACCTCTTGCAGGTGGGGCAGGAGCACTCCGGGTCTATGGGACCGAAGTCTTTCTCATACTGCTTTTTCTTCAACTGCAGCTGCCCAGTGGGCACCAGGGCGGAGCCAAAGCGCTAAGGATGGAAAGTTTGGGGGGAGAGGGTCATCCAGGTCTTCACCGTCCCTCTCTCCCTTTTCCTCCAGCTCGTAGCCCAGTCCTCACCGCGGTCCGTGTGGGGTACACACAGTCGAACATGTCGCATCCGAGAGCCACGCAGACCACCAGATCAGTGGCGTAGCTGGGGGGGTGTGGGGGAGGGGAGCAGAGAGGCTGAGGCCCTGGGGCGGGCTTCCTAGCGTCCTCCCCGCCACCTCGGGAACAGCCGTGTCCTCCTCAGCCCCCCCCACAGCAAGGCTGTGTCCCTGCCCCCGCACACACCCCACGCAGGGAAAGGGTGCCCAGGAATCTGCCCCCCCACGGCGGGGCTTGGTCTTCGCCCCTCAACATACCCGACCCCCATCAAGTAGCGGGGCTTGTCCTTGGGCAGCCTGGACGTACTGAGCGCCACCATCCTCCAGAACTGTGCCTTGCTCTCACCACCACTCAGGCCACCGATGGCAAAGCCTGGCACGTCCCTCTTGGTCATCTCTAAGGGTACAGATGGTCCCCACCTCATCACGGTGTGACAGGACTTAGGAATTCTTGATGTTATGATATGCAAAAGCATGCTTATACCCATTCTGGTGCCTGCTTCCGGAACACTAGTCATTAAGTTGCAGGGAGCTGGGGTGATGGTACATACCTATAATCCCAGTATTTAGAAGGCTGAGGCCGGAGGATCTCAAATTCAACCCCAAATTGCAACTCAGCAATATAAATTCAAAAAGCGGTGGCAATATAGCTTAGGGAAAAGGCCCTAGATTCCACTACTGCTTGAGTTGGTTTTTTTGTTTTGGTTTTTTTGAGACAGGGTTTAGCTTTGTATTTCAGGCTGGTCTGAGCCCAGGCAGACCTCAAACTCACAAGCAATCCTCCCACCTCTGCCTCCCCAGTGCTGCTATCACAGGCATGAGCCGTCACGCCCAGCACTGTGGTGTGTGGTACTGATTGCTGATGGGTGGGTCACCATGCCCAGCACTGTGGTCTATGGTTACCAGGGATAGAACTCGGGACCTTGTGTTTGCAAGGCAGACACCGGAACCACTGAGCTAAATCCCTGGCCCTTGTTTTTGTTTTTTGTTTTTTGTGTTTTTTTTAGGTTTTTGGAGACAGGGTCTCGCTTTGTGGTTCAGGCTGGCCCTGAGCTCAGCCTCAAACTCACATCACAGCAATCCTCCTGCCTCTGCCTCCCGAGTGCTGGGATGACAGGCGTGAGCCACCACGCCCGGCACTGTGGTATGTGGTGCTGGTTGCTGCTGGGTGTGGATCACCACACCCAGTATTGTTATGTGGTTACCGGGGAATCGAACCCGGGTCCTTGCGCTTGCGAGACAGGCGCCGGAACCACTGAGCTAACTCCCCGGCCCTGTTTTTTTTTTTTTTTTTTTTTGAGAAACAGGGTCTTGCTCTGTCGTTTAGGCTGGTCCCGAACTATGTAGCTCACATCTGCGCCGAACTCTTGGCAATCCACGCTTCCGAGTGCTGGGATTACAGGCGAGAGCCACCACGCCCAGCATTGTGGTTACTGGGATCCAACTGGGACCCTGTACTTGCCAGGCAGACGCTGGAACCACTGAGCTAAATCGCCAGCCCTAATGCCTGCGTTTTTATAAAATAATAGGAAATCGGGTATGATATCTCAGGACTATAATCCCAGCACTCCGCAAGGTCAAGGCAGGAGGATATCCTGCTCAAGTGCAACCTGGGCAACTGACAGATTGAGACCCTGTCTCAAAACAGATTTTTTTGGTGGTTTTTGGGACAGGGTCTCACTTTGTAGTTCATATTGGCCTTGAACTCACTAGATAGCTCAGGAGAGTGAACAGCTCAAACTTGTGGCGATCCTCCTGCCTCTGCCTCTTCAGAGCTGGCACTACACGTGTGCACCACCACACCCCGCCAAAACAGAATTTTAGGACGGGTTTGGATATAGCTGAGTACAACAGCTCTGGGTCCTGCTGCCATACTGTCATTACCATCAAAAGAAGGGGGAGAGGAGGAAGAGAGAGAACAGGAAAGAAGAAATCAACGGGATCAGCCGCTGAGATTATCCCCGTTCCAAGCTTTTACCCACTAACAACCGCTGCCCGACGAGCACTGCACTCCTGGCCCATTTACCTTCGAGGCAGGTGGCCCGGAGGTCGGCATCCAGCCCGCCCTGGATGATGGCGAAGAGGTTCTGCTTGTCGGGCTGCCGATGGGCTGTAATGCACCTGTCCAGCCAGCGGACAGACCTGCGGGAGGGCCCTGTCAGCACCCCGAGGGGGGGACGGGCTGCGCGACCCGGTGCCCACCCCCTTGTGCCCACCTGCGCATCGCCTCTTCCACACGCGGGCCGGTCACAGTGCTGCTGACCACATCGTCCAGCTGCATGATGATGTCTGAGCCTGATGGGGAGCCGGGCACAGTCATGGGGGAGGGGGGGCACCGCCGGTGGGGCACAGATGGCTCCGGGTCCCCCACAGGCACCGCTGACTCCGCAGAGCTGTCCTAATCTACTCACAGAGCAGCCCAAGACAGGGTTTTAAACAATCTCACTTTGAAGTACAGTTTGGCCACGACCTTACTACGTAGCTCGAGCTGGTCTTGAACTGTTGATCTTCCTGTCTCTGCCTCCCAAGCTCTGGGATTCAGAGAGTGCTTTTTAAAAATGTGCACTTGAGCTAGGCACAGGGGCCTACATCTATATATTATCTCTTCTCTTGGGTGGGTGAGGAGAATGATTACTGCGCGTGCAAAAACAGCCTGGGTTGCAAAGTGAGTTCAAGCTTAGCCTGAACGACATAGTGAGACCCGGTCTCAAAAAATGCCTTCAGGGAGCCGGACATGTAGCTCAGGTGGCACCGCACCTGCCTGGCAAGTGCAAGGTCCTGAGTTTGATACTCTGTGTGAGGAAAAAAAAGAAGACTTCAAAGCTGAAACTCCTGTCGGGGAGGGGACCTCGTCCAAAGAGGAGGATCACAAGGTCCCGACCTTCTCTCTGGCTCCTTCTTTGTCTCTCTGCTTCCCGCTGCCCCAGGTTAAACAGCTTTTCTGCCTCCACACTCCGGTGCCCTGCTGTTTCAACACTATGTGGACTGAACTCTAACATAAAGTATGAGCCGAAACAAGTCTCTAGTTTCTCTACTCTAAGTGTTGGCGCCGGTATTCTATCCTGTGACTAACACACTGGTGGTTTGGTGAACTACTGAGACACTCAAACTTTAAAATTAAGGGCTGGGAATGTAGCCCCGTGAAAAGCCAGTCCGGGTACCACACACAAAGTCACTCCAAATCTTGTTCTGTTACACAGAACAAAATGTCCGAATGTGCCAGCTGCGGTGGGGGGCAGCCTGTAATCCCAGCACTGGGAGGACTGAGAGAGGGGAATCAGAGATTCAAGGGCAGTCTGGGCTACACAGCTGAGTTTGTGTCTCTATAAACAAATAAAAAACTAATAAGGACTTACAGGACACTGAGCTAGAAGGACTGGGAACAAGTTTGAGAAAGGCACTGCTTATTGTATTTTTATACAAAAATGTAAGTAAAATGTGTCTTTGTTCAGGGTTCAAGTGAGTGGGGGAGGGAGAGAAAGTGACCTATGACGCATCATGCTAAGAATTAGGAGACGTGACAAGACATCGATTGATTTTCCGGAAATTCGCAGTCCCAGGGCGCGCGGCCCTCAGGCCTGCACCGGATCGCGGCTCACCCAGCGCGTTCTGGATCTCCACCGACCTCTCCGGGCTCAGAAGGGTCTCTTCACCATTGTAGGGGGACCGGAATCGGACCCCCTCCTCCGTCACCTCAGACAGGGCCACCAGGGACACCATCTGGAAGCCGCCACTGTCCTGGGAGAAGCCCCACGGCAAGGCTTTCAGGAAATGAGGATCCCAGGCTCTTCACCCCCGACCCCCGGAAAAGCACTACTGTGACCTTGTTAATATTTATTTTTTGAGACAAAGTCTCGCTGTGTAGTTCGAGCTGCCCTTGCCCTTAACACCAGGCTGGCCTCAAACTAGCAGACACTCCTGCCTCAGCCTCCGAGTGCGGGATTACAGACCAACCCTTGGGCTCCCGACTCCGGCGCCACTCACCGTCAGCAGGTTGTGAGGCCAGTTCATGAAGCCATGGAGACCGTGGGCTTCCTGGATCAGCTCAGGGCCCTGGTTGAGGGCAGGAAAATGGTCACAGGTGAGCGGGACTCTGGGATCTCGGCCTGGGGACGGAGCTGGCCGGTTCAATGCCGGCAACTGCACGGAGCCTAGCCCAAAGCCAGGACGCCCCGCGGCGCCACACGCCCCTCTTCTTAAAGTTCTGGAGGAGTAACCAGACTTGGGCAACGCCCAAGGGTCCCCACGTCGCGCTCCACCGCCCTCCCAGGCCAACATCCACCCACCGGCCTAAGCCCTAGATGGTAGGTGTTTCCCAAACAGATGCGGCAGCCCAGGTCGTCCAGCTGCTCGGTTGTGATGCCCTTCATGGTGGCCTGAGTGCCCACTGGCATGAACACAGGAGTGGCCACTGGCCCATGCGGCAGCCGTAGTTCGCCCGCTCGGGCCCTGGAACGACTGCACTCAGCCACCAGCCGCAAGATCCGCGGGGCGGGCTCCAGAGAAGCCGGCAAGACAGCTCCAGCCGCCATCTTGCTTCCTGGAACCACGTGAGCCAGGGAACACCGTGGGCGGCGCCATGTTGTCTGTGATCACGTGATGAAAGGGGCGGGCTCAAAGCCCCGGGAGAGCGTCTGGGAGACCATGGCAACCGGCTATTACGTGCTGGTCGCAGCTCAGGACCAGTCCTCCCGGGGCGCGCTATAGCGAGAATTCAAATTGATCATCTACAGATATCGGCGCTACTTTCGCATCTAAAGTGAAAGCCTCTCAGCTATAATCTCCTGTTTAGACTGCTGGGAATTACAGCA
The DNA here is from genome assembly GCA_004026965.1 of Petromus typicus. Lineage (NCBI taxonomy): Eukaryota > Metazoa > Chordata > Mammalia > Rodentia > Petromuridae > Petromus > Petromus typicus. The sequence goes on from PVIR01020334.1 coordinate 11,965, forward strand.
TCGCGGGATAAAGACGCTGCACAAATTAAACGAAAAGAGTGCTAGTACTACAGTAGGTTAACACAGGGCCTGGTGAAGGACTTTGTCTTGTCTTGTTCATCCGTTGTCCCAAGAACTTAGAACAGTACCTAGCAGATAGTCATTGCTCAATAATCATTAGTTTTTTCGGTGAGTGGAATTAGGCCCAGAGTCTGTCTGCATTTATGAGACCGTACATCCCGTGTGTGTATAAACTCCCACTGGACCTATCTCCATGCTGCGTGAGACTGAAGGAGGCTGAGTCGCGATGTTATCGAGCTCTGCGTAAGTCCATTAATAATACAAAATATAGAATCAATATTATTGGAAGTGGAGCTGATCGTGGCCAGCAGAGGGCGCCATTGGCCCAAAACACTGAGAGGACAGCTGTCCTAAACTGAGAAGCTGTGGGCGAGAGGAGCTCTCCGGGACCCTCGATCTTATTATTCCATAACAACGGCTAATGATGCCAGGTTCTTGGCTGCTGGAAAACTCGCTGAGGACACACCTCCAAAATATCCATCCGGATTCACTGCGGGCTTTACAATTACTGTTGTCTTTCTCTGAAATATTCCTTTGTATTCCCCGTGTAGGGTTCTAAACTTTTTAAAAAATATTTTATGTGTGGCGGAGGAGTTAGCTCACTGGTTCCGGCGCCTGTCTTACAAGCGCAAGGACCCAGGTTCGATCCCCCACACACCATACTGGGTGTGGAGACTCACGCCAGCAGCAATCAGTACCACATACCACAGTGCCGGGCGTGGTGGCTCACGCCTGTCATCCCAGCACTCGGGAGGCAGAGGCAGGAGGATTGCTGTGATGTGAGTTGGAGGCTGAGCTCAGGGCCAGCCTGAACCACAAAGTGAGACCCTGTCTCAAAATACATAAAAAATAAAATAAAATAATAAAATATTTTATGTGTGTCTGGTGCAGAAGATTAAACCCAACCTCTCATGCATGTTAGGCACACTGCCACTGAGCTACATCCCAGCCCATTCGCTAGTATTTTTCACTGTGGAAAATTCTGACATCTCTCTCCAGTCTGTGTGTGTGTGTGTGTGTGTGTGTGTGTGTGTGTGTGTGTGTAGGAGGACGTAGTGAAAAAGGGTCTCGCTCTGTAGCCCAGGCTGGCCTCAAACACACAGTGACACTCTTGCCTCAGCCTCCCAAAAGCTGGAGTGCACTGCAATGCCCCACATCTCTATCCAATCTTAGGAATACTCCAGTGTCTGGTGTGCTGGCACATCCTCATAATCCCAACCCTCAGGAGGCTGAGGCAGGAGGATCCCCATGAGTTCAAGGTGAGCCTGGGCTGCACAGTGAGTTGAAGGCCAGCCTAAATTACACAGCCAGACTCTGTCTCAAAACAAACTAAAACCAAAGCAAACCATGGTTTTAGGTCACAACACTTAGAACTGTTAATTTTAAATTTTGGTGGCACCTGAGTCTAACCCAGGATCTCCTGTGTTTGGCGAGAACTTTATTTTGTACTGAGCAACACCGAAGGCTTGAGATATACTTTTTAAAACTTCTGTACACTGACAATGTCCAGATGTTGTTGTTGTTGTTGTTGTTGTTGAGACAGGGCTTTGCTTTGCAGTTCAGATTGGCCCTGAGATCACTATGTAGACCAGGCCAGCCTTAAACTCACAGCAACCCTCCTGCCTCTGCCTCCTGAGTGCTGGGATTATAGACGTGAGCCATCACGCCCAGCACTGCATGTGGTCAGGACCTTGCACTTGCCAGGCAGACACCAGAACAGTTGAGCCAAATCCCTGGCCCGATGCCCAGATTTTTATCTCCAGCCCAGACCTGTCTTCATAATTCCTGACTTCCTCCTCACAGCTGTCTCCTAGACATCACTGGGCATCTGTGGTCATTGAGACTGTATGTGTCAATGCCATGCACAGTGGGACACTTGGCTGTAATCTCAAGTACCAGGAACTGCCTGGCCACCTCAGTGAGAAGCTGTTCCACAATAAACATTTTTTTTTTTTTTTTTTAGGTTTTTTTTGAGACAGGGTCTCGCTTTGTGGTTCAGGCTGGCCCTCAGCTCAGCCTCAAACTCACATCACAATCCTCCTGCCTCTGCCTCCCAGGTGCTGGGATTGCAGGCGTGAGCCACCACGCCCGGCACTGTGGTATGTGGTACTGGTTGCTGCTGGGTGTGAGTCTCCACGCCCAGTATTGTTATGTGGTTACCGGGGAATCAAACCCGGGCCCTTGCGCTTGCAAGACAGGCGCCCGGAACCACTGAGCTAACTCCCCGGACCACAACAAACATTTTTAAATGTCCAGGGAAATAACGAAGGTCCCCAGTCCTGGGAACAAAACTTTGTGCCTAGAGCAGAGTCCCAAACCCTCTCTCCACTCTGGCCTCACCTTCTGCCTAGTAAAAACAGCAACTCAGTCGTCCTGGAGTTCAGACCCAGACCTTCAGGGTGGCCCCTGACCTCGCAGTGACTCTCACTTTCTTTTCCTTTACATACTGAATGTATAATTACTTTTTTAAATGAACATCTTAATATAATTTCAATTAATTGGTAACTCGTTGCATCATTGCAAGAGATGACTCTGACCTTAAGAAAAATTTATTTATAGTTTTTTGAGACAAGGTCTTGTTTCATAGTTCAGATTGGCCCTGCACTCACTATGCAGCCCAGACTGGCCTCAAACTTACAGGCATCCTCCTGCCTCAGCCTTCTGAGTGCTGGGATTACAGATGTGCATCCCATCTAGTTAGTAAGTTTAATTTTGTGAAAAACAAGTTGGGAAAAAAAAAAGAAAAGCAAGTTGTTCATATGAGAACTAAAACATGGTTAAAAAGAACGTGGCAATAAAACTGGCTTCTATCCTGAAATAACTGAGTGTGTATAAAGACAACAAAACCCCGAAGCTGAGTAGGTAGGAGAGATCTAATTTTCAATAAACTTTCTTTTGCTGAGGGTGTGTCTCACTTTTTTTTTTTTTTTTTTTTTGAGACAGGGTCTCGCGTTGTAGTTCAGACTGGCCCTGATCTCACTATGTAGCCCAGGTGAGCCTCAAACTCAGGACAATCCTCCTGCCTCTGCCTCCCAAGTGCAGGATTACAGGAGTACACCCAGCATTGTGATATGTGGTGCTGGGGATTGAACTCGGGACCTTGTGCTTGTCAGGCAAACACCAGAACCACTGAACTAAATCCCCGGCCTCTCACTTTCTATATCTGATTTATTGTCAAGTTCTAGCAGGTATGCTTCTAAAAGCTACTTATTTATTTAATATTACCAGGGAATCAAATCCAGGGCCTCTGCACTGAGCTACATCTATAGCCCTTCTTTGAGACAGGTTCTCGCTACATCCTTAAGTGATCCCGGCCGGACTGGACTTGAGCTTGTAATCCTCTTGCCTCAGCCTCCCAGAGTGTGGGAATTACATACGTGTACCACCACACCTGGCCCATCACCGTTTTCTGATCTATCGTGTTTATAAGGTGGGGTGCAGAGGGAAACTGTTGTTTTTTAAAAGCCAACCGTATTCAGGAACTTACCTGACAAACAGGAACTCACGGGAAGAACAAAGCACCCGCTCGGGGAGTGACAGCAAGAGACACAGATAACAGATAACGGGCAGAATTAGGAGCAGGAGTTTCTAGACTTGGGTCACGTAGGATGCAGCACAAAAAGGACCGTGTGGCTGGAGTTGAGGCGGGAGGTGAGACACGACAGCACAGAGGTGAAAGGGCGGTCTTGCCTCCACGGTCAGAGTTTGGCTTATAGCAGGGTAGAGCCTTAGCAGAGGGAGCAGGGAAGTGAGTTCCGTCACCGAGGGATAAAGAGTGGACAGGGCACACGAGGCCGGGTGACACCATCTTGAGTGTTGGTGCGGTTCAGCTTCGAGGGCTGGGGGCGCTCTGAGCCTGCCCTTGGAAAAGGCCGAGAGGCGCAGGATCAGGACAACGGACAGCACCAGGCACGTTACTTGGAGACCGGAGACGCGCTGGCCCCGGGGCGGAGCCTGCAGAAGCACCCTATTAGAAGCGACCTCCACGCACTGGGCGGCGTCCAGGAAGGCGTGGCTTGAGGGGAGCTCCCCAATGGGAATTGCTCACTCCCAGCTCAGGACACGCCCTACTGAGCCGGACCTTCCAGCGTCCCACCGAGCTCGGGGGTCGCTCGGGTGCCAAGCAGGCGGAGTCCGCAGGGCGGTGCATCCTGGGGAGCTTTTCCCTGGGCTGGAAGGGGTGCGCCCGGGAGGCTGAGGGACTAGCTTAGAGAAGAGGCCGGGCCCGAGGTTTCTGCGCCCTCGAATGGGATAGAGGTCTGCCCACTGCCCGTGTGCGTGACTGGGGACTGCAGGATGGCACCCCTCCCTCCTCCAGGGCTGCAGGCCCAAACCCACGTTCCCGCGGCCTCCCGGCCTCCCTTCTCGCCTCAGCCACACGCTCCTCGGCCCCGCGGCCCCTGGTCTGGCCACCTCCGACTCTCAGTGGCCACCGCGGGGGTAAGAAAAGCATGCTCGGGGAGTGTGCCATCCCGTGGGCCGAGAATGTCCTCCCGCCCCGCCGCCCATCGCCCCCCACGCGATGGAGGCTCCTGGCCAGCCCTGTCCAGCGGGGACGGGACCTCGTGGCTCCGGGGTGCAGGGACCGTGTTCACCGCTGTATTTTCAGCGCAGGACCCGACACATAAGTGCCACCGAATACATACACGGTGACTCAGTGAGACACACACACGTTTTATTATGGGATGGTCACAGCGCGTATCTGGGCCTCCTGCATTGTTGCCGCGTTGAGCTCCCACACGTGTAAAGCACACGTGAACGTGGAGCCGACGCGCGGGCTGCAGTCGGGCCTGGGTGACTTCGGCGAGGGCACAGGTCCTGCCACAGGCACGAGGGTCAGCCCTGTAGGGACACACCACTTTCCTGCCAGGGCAGAGGTTCAGCAGGCCTCTGGGCGAGAAGCTGCAGGCCGGGTCTAGGTCCCTGGCGCGGGAGTCCATCAGGGAGCCAAAGGCACCCCTTAACAGGGGAGCTGGAAACCCCGTGCCCTGCGTGGCAGACCCACTCACCTCGGCTCCCCTTCCCAAGTACCCAGGCCGCCGCGGCTCCCCCACTCCTGTCTGCAGTGTTATCTGCGCCCTCACTCAAACTCCTGCTGAGCCCTCCTGGTGGCCTCCGCCATCCACCCGAAGCATCCTGCCCCTGGCCAAGGAGTCTCTGGTGCAAACCCGCTCTTCTGCCAGTCGTTCCTGGGCAAGGTGGCCAGCCTGCCAGGTCCTCAGGGCTGGGACAGTGCCATTGGTCCCCAGGCGTCTCAGGACCCTCCGCACTAGTCAGGTCCCCAAGTGGGCTCAGGGTGCCAGGGGAGCTGTGCTCTGCTGCTCTTCAGCACAGGCGCTTCCTACACTGCCAGGATGCCCAGGAGGGCGAGAGGCCGCTGGGTGGCACTGCAGCTCCTTCGGTGTGCAGGTGGTCTCCGATGCGAAACCGTCTCACGGCAAGGCTGGTGCAGGGGACACAAGCGCTGGGCAGCCGTACGCGCTCTCCCAGCTGTCCCTGTGTGCTTCCGTGACAGGCTCCCACCTTCAGGGACAGGTGTGCTCCCACCTTCGACACCAGATGAGTCTCCGGACGGGCACTCGAAGGACACGGGCTACCTCCTCAAAATCGTAGCTGGGACCCACACCTCTGTGATCACGCCTTGGAGGATCCTGGGACACACAAGGGTCCCCCAACGTTGGCCCTGCAGCCCTCGTCGGCCTCTCCCCAGCAGCAGGCAGCGCCATCCTCTGGTACTTCAGTGCAGAAACGTCCCTCTCCAAGGCCAGCTTTGCCATCCCTGCACCAGCACAGCTCCGCACAGACAGGGCCTGCTTCTCCCGGCACACACGTCACCGCCTACGGGAGGCGAAGGGCGCCTGGGGTGCAGACCAGCAGCAGCCCACGTCTCGGAGGTTCGAGGTGGCCAACGTAGAGCGAGCCGAGGGCATACAGGCTCTTCCCAGACAGACGCCAGCCGAGTGCCGCTGCCTCCTGCTCTCTCCCAGCAGGCCGGGGGGCCCAGGCCTCAGCCTGACTTCGCTCCACGCTTCGGCACGCTGCTCCTGGGTGAGGCACTGCTGTGTGCTGCCTTGCACATGGGGTACAAGCCAGGAGCACCCTCGGCTCCCCACGGCACACTGGCCCCGGGAGGCGGAACTGCAGTTCCGGGTAAGTCCGCTGCACTCAGTCTGGTACCTGGCGACGGAAAGGGCCCAGGCTCTCCACGTGAGGCCGAGGGACACACTGGGGTGTCGTGCAGCTGGCTCATGTCCGGACCTCCATCACCACGGTCTCATCTGCCTCTTTCCAAGCGAGGCAGGCACGCCACCAGGGCAGCGGCACACAAACAGCAGAACTCCCGGAAGGCGGGGTGGAGGTGCGCCCGGAGAGGGCCGCTGCAGGCCTCCCCAGCACCGCCAGGAGCAGGTGCCGAGACAGGACGCAGACTCGGCTGGCAAGCACCTGCCCCGGCGGGGAGACATCTGAAGTGGCCCCTCTGGTGAGCAGGGGCCACCCCTGCTTTCCAAGGGATCGAACAGCCTGGCTGGAAGGTCAGACACGCAGGCCTGGGACGGACGCACTTTACTTTTTCTTTATTTGTCTACATTCAGCTGAACTCAGATATACTGCCTGAATGAGCCAGACATACAAAATCCCCACTCTTTCCCACTGGTTTTTAAAATAAAATCTTCACTTATAAAACTGAAACACTAAAGCATTAAAATACAGAGAGCTCATTTAACTCACTTCACAAAAGCATTAACAGATGACGTATCCCTTCTGTAACTATTTCAAGACAAACGGAGTCAACGTTAACACCAGGTGTAAATAGACAGAGGGATACTGAACGGCAAGAACTCAAAACTCTACCCAGACAAGGCTGTAATGGCAACTAACAAACCATTAAAGACACGGAGTCCCAAACATGGCTAAACAGGGGTCACAGCACGGCTGGGGACCGCTGCACCTCACAACACAGCAACGTGGACGGGTGGGGCGCCTGGAGGGCCGGCTGACGTGGTAACTGTGATGTGACGAACTGAATCTTCTGGCGGGTGGGCGGAAGTGCAGAAGGTGGAGGCCACAGCCCGCACGGGGCTTTATCTGTACTGGTAGTTCATGCTGTGGTCTGTGTTCCTGCTGTAGCCGCCCTGTGAAGACTGGTAGGAGCCGGCAGGGCCGCTGTAGTTCTGACCAGAGCCTGGGGAGTTGTAATTCGACTGTGACGAATAGCCTCCTATGAGAGAGGGGGCGGTTAGAAGTGGGAACAAGGCCCACCCGTCACTACGGCTCCGGGGGCAGCCCTACAGGCCTCTGATTTGCTCGCCAAGTCCCTTACTTATCCTCAGGTCTGGCTGTCACCAATCACCCGAGACTTGAGACCACTATGACCCTGACTTCTCGGATGGCAGCAGAAGTGGCAACATGCCCAGTCATGGGACCCGGCATGCCCGGGCCCACTCCCACTATCCTGAGTTGGAGTATGAACTCAGCACCACAAGTGATTGTGGCCTTCGTTGTCACCAGCACCTGAGCAGGGGTCAACACCTAAAGAGTTTGGTGGCCAGGGATTTAGCTCAGTGGTCCTGGTGCGCCTGCCTTGAAAGGCCAAGGTCCCAAGTTAGAAAACGTCTGACAACTTCTGGTCCCTGGCTTCTGAAACCAAACAGCCCATAAGCTGGTGGTCTCAGGCCTGGTCTGCACAGGGACCTGTTGCTGTGACCCCACCATGTGACGTTCCCCATCATAGCAGCTCTGGGGCCCCCGGCTATGCCACGTGCTGCCCAGGCCCACCTTGTTTGCCTTGGTATGAGGAGCCGCCCCCAGAACCTCCGCCGTAGCCCCCGTGGGACCCTGGGTTGTAGGATGACCCGCCTGAGCCGTAGCTGTTCCCACCGCTCCGGCCTCCACTACCACTGTAGTCTGGGGGAGAGAAGACAGTGTGGTTAGGGGGCCTGCAAGGGCACCCCTGGACGCGACCCAGCCCCAGACTCTACAGATGGCCGTCTGCTTAAACTTGGCACAAAGCAGCCTCACAAAGGTGCCAGGGGCTACCCAGAGCCCTGCAGGGTCAACCTGCGGTAGGTAGAACAGGCTGGTTGCCAAGCTCGGACGCTCAGCTCTCACGCTGCCACTAGCCTCCCCTCCAACCCCAGCTCTCCACTCAGTATGAACTTCAGCACAACAAAGTCCAAAAGCAGATCACAATAAAAACTGCCACTGTCCCAAACCCCGCAGGTAAGGAGCTCAGTCCTTTCAGGATCCCAGACCCATGAAGGCATCCCATTGTCACGGAGCACGACACAGCACAGCTCCTAGCCCCCAGCCTTACTGGGCTTGCTCTTCCTTCCCTCGTGGGGACAAACACACCTATGCCGCCTGCGAGGGCCCCGTGCAGCCAAGACCAGTGCAGTCTGGGCATGGGGCAGAGGACAGAATTCAGCTCTTCCCAGGGCTGGAGGCAGCACTGCCCCTCGTGCAGTCCCAGGAAGGTGCCTCAGTCTCCACCCAGGCCCGGGCAAAACCTCAGGACAGGATGGATGCCACAGCCACCTGTCCAAGTGGAAGACGAGGGAAGGGACCTGGGCCAGGGTCCTGGTTCTGGATCCTCCCAATGTCACCCACAGCCACACAACCAGTCAGAGGCCTGGGCGGTGCTGGGCTACGAGGGGCACCAGAGGCCAACTCACTGAATTTGCTCTCGTAGCTGTAGTCCGAGCTGCCCCCGCCTCCCGGCGAGCTGTAGGAGTTCGAGTAGGAGTAGCCGCCTTGCCCGTGGTTGTAGCCCTTCTGCTTGCCCTGTGGCGGGCCGTAGTTGCCATACTGGCTCTGGTTGTAGGGCTGCTGCTGGCCCTGGTGGGACTGGTAGCCTGAGCCGTAAGACGACTTCTGCTGGGCCCCATGTGGCGGCTTCTTCCCGGTGTGTTTTGGGGGTACCGGTGAGTTGTAGTTGTCCCCTTGGTAGTAGGAGCCATAGCCGGAAGAGCCACCACCGCCCCCGCCGCCGCCACCACCAGCATTCCCAGAATGCCCTCCGTTGCTGTAGAACTGACCTAGACAGGGAGGCATGGGGTCAGGTGGAGGTCGCGGAGGGCACGGGGGGCGGGGGGCTGGCAGCCGTGGGCCCTGAAGGCTGACCTACAAGCCCACCGCCCAGAGGCAGCGGGAGACAGAAGGAGCACACGGCTCTATTGGAGAAAGCCGTCTGGCTTGGGCTGGCCCAGCCTTCAGCTCCACTCACCCATCAGCTGGTGACAACAAGGGATCTTTGCCAAGCAGCGGCACGACAGCAGCTTTTGCAGCAGGTGTCAACATTACAATGAGATGGGCTCCGAGTGCAGATGACATTCAGGACTGACGGCTACCCAGATGTCCCCAACGGTGACAGGAAAGCAAAGCCCCAGAGAAGCAGCAAGCCACCCCCACCTCCTCCCTCTGTGCTGGGAACCGGCTGAACAGGCATGGGCTCGGGGGACGCCAGCTCCCCTGTGGCACAGCCCTGAAGCCACAGCGTTCCTGAAGGCCAAGGGGTCCCACCTCGTTCTAAAGAGCGAGGCTTGGCTCAGACCAAGGACATGAGGCTCCCTGGTCAGCCTGTGTGCAGAACCTGTGGCTCCGGGAGCAGGAAGACTGGCTCAGGCGAGGGCAGACATCTACGCCCTTCCTTGTCCCCAGCACAGTGGCTGAGCAGCACAGGCCATCCTGAGCCACAGGGTGCACGAGCTGGTCCTGAGGCCCAGAATGCCACAGCTTCTTGTCATTAGGTTTGTCAACACTCTGTGCCACCAGAGATTCTAGTGTAGCAACAGGCTATCCTACCGGTTCTGAGGGCAGGCAAGGCTGGAGGCCAGGCTACGAAAAGCATACCGGCCCAGTCACAGCCGACAGCACCCGGCAAGGAGTAGCAGGTGGGCCTGGGCCATGATGGGAGGAGAGCACCTGCCCCGCTGGGCCCCGTGAGGGTGGGTCGAGAGCCTGTCCTTCTTTTGCAGGCAGTGCACCTCGGGGGGTGCCTGGGAGCCCTCATATGCCTCCCGCCCCTGGAGACAGTATGGTACCCCATGCTGGTGTGTCACTTGCCCACAGGGCCGGTCTGCAATGGGCCATCTGTTTTCTTCAGGAAGGGGCCCCTCCCCTCAAGCCACAACACTGAGGTGCAGGGAAGCGAACATGCGCGGCTCAGTGCGGACCCTGTGGACCCTCCCCAAGCACAGCCCCCCACCCTTTCCCCAGCATCCTGCACTGAGCGCCCCACTTGCCCCGCCAGAAGCCAGGAATGAATGAAGACGCAAGTACGGCGGGCTTGTTACTTTAACATGTATTGATTAAAAAAAAATAAAGAGGAGGAGAAGTTTTCAACGTCATTCAGGATAACTATTTCCTGGTATAAAAAGACATTATTCTCAAACAATAACTTTCTAAAAAAAAATACATCATGCAATCAGTTTTAAAAAGTTTCACTGAATGTTTCAAACCTTGGGAAACAAATCATACAGTAACCGTTTTGACCAATTTTTGCCTGAATAAACCCAAAATCTTGCAAGTCAACACAGATGCAGGCTTTGCTGTGAAAAGCGAGTGCTGAGCGCTAGTGAAAGCCCAGTATCCAAAAGGGCTCCGCAACCAGATGGGGCCCCGGGAGGAGCCAGCGGGTCTCGCGCCCTCACAGGCCACGTCGGAGCAGCGGCAGGCCAGAGCCGTGGTGTGAGCTCTGCAGCCTGGTCCTCGGCCCTTTGCTCACAAACCTGGGGATGGACCAGGCTCTTTCTGCCTCAATATTTTTAAAGCCTCATTTAAAAAAAAATCCAGATTCCATGCACTTGCAGCTGTGATTCTGACTTGCAAAATTTTGTGTTTTCTACCCTTTAAAGCCTGTCTGTTTCTTGCACAGGTAATGGAAGCACAGTTTTGATACCTTTGAGAGTTCACTCTCTAGCTAAACCAGCCACATAATACCGCACCCCAAACAAGAACCCACCAGTGTTACAGAGGCGGGAGGAGGTAACTCAACGCAGTGTACAAGTTCCCACATGCCCAACATTTTACATGCTCATTTAATTAAAAGAAAGTCGGTTGCTCTGGATTCAGATATGGTGAATTTTCATCACTGTCAAAGGCATCAACCAGATTTGGGAGTTTGTTAAAAGTTAAAAATTCATACAAAACCTGCTGTAAATTAAGACAAAGGTAGATTAAAATGCTTCATTAACTGTCTCTTTAAATAAAGTAATGCTTTCCATAAAAAGCAAAGGTGGGCTTTTGCCTTGATGCTGAACAACGCTGGCTCTAGAATTCTGTGCAAGTCTGCACAAAAATACATTCTCAGAAAATTGTTTTCCACTTAGTGTGAACTTCAATATGACCAAGTTCAAAGGCAAATCACGATAAAAACTGCCATTGTCTTAAATTCTGCAGGCTAAGAGTTTCAGACAAGCTGCGGTGGAAAGCCACGGTTGAGAAACCCAGTGAAGCACAGGGACACAGCACGGACACTTTGGGTTTTGGAGTTGGAGGAAATTGGAGTAAAAAGTTGATTTTGTGTGCAATACTTTTAGACGCTCTAGGAAGACCCAAAATCATGATAGCCGTAGCAGTCTGTGAAAAAGTCACCTACAAAAGGGGGAGACAGAGCAGAGAGAAGAAATTAGAATTCTTTTGAAAAAGGGCACAGAGCGCCACATTTGAAATTCATGTTTTAGATTTCTCTGCTCCTGTGACCCCCAATGAAGGCTCCTTCTCAAGACAAGAGCGGTGCGCAGGCAGGAAAGGCGCATTCATGAGATTGGTGCTCCGTATCGCTCAAAGCAGAGAAATTTAAAATTCTGACTTCTAAGGAACCTGAAGGCACACAGTGGGTGTGTCAGCACTAAAAGTCAAGGACGCCTTTGGGACAGACCTCCAAGGGCCTTCTGAACTAATCACGGCAAAAAGGTGCGGGCGGCTCCTCAGCCTCAGAGAGGCTGCACCCTGCTCTAACTCAGGCCCCCACCAGCTGCTTCCGCCCACGTGGAGACAGAGAAGCGCGACTTACTGTAGCCTGCTGTCGCCGAGTTGCCTCCGTATCCGTAGCTTCCGTACCCAGCGCCTGGAAGAGAGCAGGCACATTCAGGTGAGAAGTGGCCCACCCCAGCCCTCCCTTTCTGGGGGCTCACAGGACTCCAACACAGCTCTCACCAGCATTCATGTAGCCTCCATGGTTGGTGCCGCCAAATCCTCGCCCTCGCCCTCGGCCCCGGATGCTGCCTCCTCGGCCCCGTCCACGGAGGTTGGGGGGTGGGGGCACCTCATTGTGCATGGGGCCGCCCATCCCGAAGCCTGGGTTGTGTGGCTGAAGAGAGTGACAGCAGTGTCAGGCTGCCCGTACCCCCAGAACAGACAGGTCCCATCGCTGCAGAGGGGCCCGGGTAGAGATCAAGGTCAAGTGCTCACCTTGGCAGCAAATTTTGGTCCCCCTCGGACAGGGACCGGTGTTCTCTTCTTTTTGTTGGCATCGAGGGCAAGGGGGGCATCAGGAAAAAGCTTTTCAAGTGCAGCAAGGGCAGCGTATGCCTTTGCTACTTTCTTATTGGAGCCAGCACCTTGAAACTTCTGTCCATCCACCTCGACCTGGAGGACAGAGATGGGTGTGGTACTGACACAGTGCCCACAGGGGAAGGCCCCACCACGGCACCTCTGCAGACCTGGGCTCCCGTGCCGAGTGCCTCACCTCCATGACAAAGCGCTTGTCGTGGCTGCCTCCAGTCTCAGAGATGAGCTCGTACTTGAGGCCTCGCCTCTTCTCATTCAGCTCCATAACTGGGTTCTTGCCATGCTTAGTCAGGATCGGCCCCTGCTGTTTTACGTTCTCAGGGAAAGCACAAAAGAAAACCAACAAACTCAGCTACAAGATTTCACACAGAGCTGCAGCTCTGAAACACGCCTGTGCCAGTGCTGCGCATGTCCCTGCCAGCTCCCTGGGGAGCCTGCACCACTGTGAGAAGCGGCCACCTCCCCCTGCACCACTCTGAAGAGGTGGAGCCCAGCTCCTAGGCGTGCAAGGTCCTGCAGAAAGAGCCGCTTCTCCCTCGATCGGAGAAAGGACCAGAGGCTAGTTGGCTGGCCCGGTGCCCACCATGCGCTCACCTCAGTAGTGGCATCCGAGGGGAAAGTGGCGCTGGGGGTTGAGATGGCTTCCACCACGGGGGGCGGGGCTACCACGGTGGGCTTCGCCTCCGTCTCCTCAGCAGAATCCTCTCCCTTGCTGGAGTCCCTGCCTTCAGCACCTGTCGGCAAGCCCATGTCCTGTAACACCTGCAGGGCCGCAGACACAGGAAGGCGGTGAGGAAAAGCACAGGATGCACCGAGCCATGCCGGGCTGCCTGGGTACCCTGGACTGGGTGGATGTGCAGCCAGCCGTTGGCTGGGTTTGTCTTTATTTTCCCAGAAGAATCTGACAGCAGCCACATCTAGAACCCTAACGGCCTTCTCTGTCATCACCTGGAAATGCTTGAAAACCTAACCATGACCGCCGTGCTTTGTGCCCCCCTCCCCCCCGGAGAGGAACACTGTGGGAGGCGTTCCAGCAGTGGTTTTGCTATCAGGAAGCCAGAGACCTGCCGCACTCACCTTAATAGCCACATACAGCTTGGCCGTCTTCTTGGAAGGCCCCGAGGCCTCGAATGAACTGCCATCCACCTCTACGGACATGGTGAAGATCGGGGCATGAACAGGGCCTGTCTGGGACACCAGCTTGTACTGCAGCCCCGGCTTCAGCTGGTTCAACCGCATCAGCGCATTCATAGCCTGGGGAGGCTCGGCCTTCTCCTCTGAGGACAGAGCACCAAGATCGCTCGGACCGAGGTTCCACAGGTAACGGCCACCCACAGCCTCGCCAACACTGAAGCCTGGTGAGCCTACTGCGTGATGCAGCTGCCATACACATCTTCCCTGCTGTTCCATGCCCACACTAGGCACTTGGTTTTTTTTTTTTTTTTTTTTTTTTTTAGGTTTTTTGAGACAGGGTGTCGCTTGGTAGTTCAGGCTGGCCCTGAGCTCAGCCTCCAACTCTCATCACAGCAATCCTCCTGCCTCTGCCTCCCAAGTGCTGGGATGACAGGCATGAGCCACTACGCCCGGCACTGTGGTATCTGGTACTGGTTGCTGCTGGGGTGAGTCTCCACACCCAGTATGGTATGTGGTTACTGAACCCAGGTCCTTGCGCTTGCAAGACAGGCACCGGAACCACTGAGCTAAATCCCCAGCCCTAGGCACTTGTTTTTAAAAGGATTTGACTTTCTTTTTTTTTTGAGACAGATTCTGATGTAATGCAGACTGGCCTCAAACTCCAAGTGATCCACCCGCACCGCGCTCCAAAGTGACAGGCCTATGCCACCACACCCAGCAGAACCATTTGTATCAGACAAAAAGCACACCCAGGCCTTGAGACCACTCAGGGTGAGCTTAAATGGGACAGATGAGGACCAGAGCAGCACCACTAGGAAGACACATGCCTGTACCTTTCTTTTGAATCTTCTTCTTCTTTTTGCTAGGGGACTTCTCCTCCCCGTCCTCCTCCATTGGGCGTTTCATGGGAGTAATGGCGTAGGTGGTGCTGGGGGGGATTTGAACTGAAAGGAGACCGAGTGGACGGGACTGAGACATGCAGCGGGGCCACTGCGCAGAGCCCAGCTGCCCCGCGCCGCACACCTACCGATGTAGTCCACTGGGTTCTCGTTCTTTGGTTTCTTGGGCATCTTGGAAGGCAGAGGGTCCATGCCCAGGACTTTGTGGAGCTGGCCGAAGGCAGCAAGCCGCAGTGCATGCTGGAGAAGGGAAAGAGGAGTCTGACTTGGCTGCCTGCACCCATGGCCATAGTACGTGTGCTTACTAATGCCTTCTGATTCAGGGCGGGAGCTGGGGAGCTTCTAATGGTTTCCCCTATGTCAGCAAGGGGTCGCCCGACAGCTAGGGCAGGGCCTGAGCGCTCGGGCCTAGTCTTGCTGCAGGGGGAGGGCCAGCCTGTGACCACCCCCCTCGAGAGGAGGACAGGAAGCCCCAACCTGGGGACTGGTTGCCACACGGAGCCAGATGGCGGCCGGCAGGGAAGGACCCCTGAGCAGGGTGCATAACAAACATTGCCCTGCTGCTCTTGGTGTGCAAATGTGGCACTCAGGCATGCAAGGGCCATTCAATGACCACAGGTGGCACCAGGGGAAAGAATCCCAGATTGGGGAGCCCTGTATCACACCGAGCCTTCGCCTTCGTCCCCGACCTGAGCTTACGATCCAGGGGCTGCCCTGAGAATACCCAGTCGTGGGACTGGAGCCAGTGAGTGCAAACTGGGTACGGGCTCACGTTGGCAATGGCGACAACTATACCTGCGCACTCTGTGTGATATCTTCCCGTTGCTGTCTGTCTAGATGCCCAATAGCATCAGTGGCTTCTTTTTCACAAGGGTCATAAATGCCAGAACCATCTGAAGGCAGGAAACAAGGAAGATATGCAGAGGATTATCTTTAGCATCTCGGCAGAGCTGTGCTGGCTGAGGGGACCAGGTGCGTTACCCCCACGCCCCATCCACACCCAGCTCTGGACAACACGCCGAGCTCGGTGACCCACTCGGTATCCAGCCCTTGACAGAAATAATCCACTTGTGTCTCAGAGCAAGAAAGTCACGAGGGAGTGGGTCACCACTGCCCCCGGATCCGCCCTCCGAATCTCGGCTGGGGACCCGGCACAGGGCTGGATATGATGGTGCAAGGGGTAGTCACGTGCTTCACCCTGGGACACGGAGCTGCTGCTGCCCTAACCCAGTCAGTAACCAGCGAGGAGGGGCCATGGGCCTGATCTCTGTCCTTTCCCTGATTCCCTGCCGCCTGCAAAGCACAAGGCCCCAACCTGGCATCACGATGCCAGACGCCAGGCACTCCAGCACTCTCCGTAGGGCCTCGCCAGCACCCATGGGCCGGTTGGCTGTACCGATGGACTTCTCACACAGGAGCTCCAGGGGCTGGAAGGCAAGAGGGACAGTGAGTGACCCGCCGTGGCAGAAAGACACCCAATGTTGCACCGCTGTTGTGTGGTGTTGCTGGTGGAGTGGGACAGGGCATAAACAGTCACAGCCACGGAGTGACATCAAAGCTTAAGGGGATACCAGGAGCATAAGCAACGTCCCCCTTTTCCTGGGGTCCAGGAGCGTGAGGCCAGGGCTGCATACAGGCAAAGCAAATGCTCTACCACAGGCCACAGATGAACAGTATTCTTATTTTGTTATTTCTGGTACCAGGAATCAAACCCAGGACCTTGCACTTGTCAGGCAGGCACAGCCCTACCAACGCATGTCCCTAGCCCCAGATGAACTGTGTGAACAGAAGGCCGGTCGTGAAACCGCAGGCTGCATGGGCCAAGAGAGCAAACTGAGGATAGAGCTTAGGGTGGTACTTCTATTTAACATGAGATATTTCAGGATACCAAGCTTATCTCAAAAGTGGGCAGGCAGTCAGGAGACAGGAAGCTCCCCAGAGCTGAGCAGGGCCTAGCCTGCTCACTGTAGAGCATGTATCCACATAATTTGCTCAGGTTGGGGGGGGGGTCACACTGTCCGCCCCAGAGCGTCCTTATTTCTTATCCCACTCATGGTGTGTGCTGCAGCAACTGCTCAACAAGCAGGCCTGTTGGATGGGACAGCCACAGCTCAAAGGTCTAAGACCACCCATGCAGTGTGCAACAGGGAACCCCCCACACACCACCCACTGGCCCCAGCTGTCCAGGAGTGCCTTACCCATCCTCTGAGAGGACCCCAGGTGGGCACACGGGTGCACAGGTCCCTCAGCACCCGGATAACAATGACGCAGGACTTCAGCCCATTGGCCCTGGCCTACAGGAAGAAAGCACATGTGCTTTTCACGAAGGCAGCGCTGCAGACACGAAGCAAACATGAATGACACAATCTCACAGTGCTGCTTTGCCAAGTGTAAACGCCAAGTGTGCAAGGCCACCAGTGTGTAGCCACAAGTGACTTAATCACATGTACATGAAGCTGTTACTCTTAACACAAAGCAGCAGCAGCCCACCTGTGCTGTCACAAGCCTCCTCAATGTGTCAAATTTTGGGGGTGCACTCTGTTAGCAGCTGCATTGTGGCAGGTGCTAAGACTGGCACGGCTCTCATCAATGATAGGGAACCTTAATGGTCAGTTAGCCAAGTTAAATTTAGGAATTCGCTACTGAAAGACAAAGAGAAGAACAAAATGCAAACCTGGAACCACTTGGCGTGTCGGAGGGACGCCAAGGCAGCAAGGCATTTCTGCCTGTCCAGAACGTCCGGGGGGTCGTTGACTGAGAGCGTTTCTATTCATGGATGGAATAAGAAGACAAGGCACAGTTTGACCAAGGGGTTTCTGTCAGGTGGAAAGGGGATGTGGCAGTTTCCTAACAGGCAGCTGAGTTTCCCAGAATCTCAATTCATCTCCACCCTTGAGCAGGGAAGGAGTAGCTAGAGTGCAATGAACTCTGCCCTGAGAGGAAATTGGAAAAATCAGAGGCCTCCTCCAAAAAAAAAAACAAAAAACAAAAAACAAAAAAACCCCCACCAAAAACCAAAATTAAAAGTGGGAAGTAATTCTAAAAGGAATAATCCACGGGGAAGGGGAAAGATAGGTAGATCCTATCTTCTAACAAGACTATTCCTTGCTTTCTCCCCATTGGAAAGCTAGGCTAGAATTTCTAGCAAAAATAAAACAAAAGACAAAGAGGTGGGGGAGTGGAAATGAACTCCCTCTCTGCTTCCCACAACAGCCATCCCAAGGCATCTGCGGCAAGGGGACCACCTCCGCCCACTAGTCGGGACTGCCCTAGCCCCAGCCCGTGACAGAGAGAGTCCTGTTGGTCAAAGGTCCAGCGTCCCTAAGTGGATACACTAGAAGGGCTTTGGTTGTCGGTATCAGAAGAGCCAGCAGTGACTGACAGCACAGGGCACCTCACTGGCCTAAGCTGCAGCAGGGCCAGAATGTATTCTGTTCAGCCATCTACCCGGCAGGGATGTGATCAGGCCAAGGCAGATGAACTGTGCATACAGCATCGGCATCCAAGTGCAGAGGCAGGTGGGAAAGCACACCCCAGTTTAAAACACCATCCAGCACTGCACCAGGCCTTGGCATCCCAGACTACTGCATGAACAAAGTGCCGGGGGCAGAGGCTGAAGCAAGAGGCCTCAGCACTGCTGGCAGCACAGCTGACCTGGCCACTCTAATACAGCAGTCCTGCGCAGCCATCTGGCTACCATCAAAATGGCTTGAGGGGAACAAGTGTTACCATTTTCATTTAAGAATATTCTATGATTTGGAATAAAATGGTGCAATTCCCCTATGAAAAGTGCTACTCACTTTTAATGCCACCATTCGGTCAAACTCCTGAGTGCCCAAGGTCACCAGGAGACATGCTCAGGGTGAAGGTGGACACATCTACACTTGCGCCTGCTACGCAATGTGATCCAAAACTGAGCAGCACATTTGAACAGAGAAGGAACACCTGGTTTCAAGGTCCTGCGGGCCTGTCAGCCTCCTACCTCCAGCAAGCACCTTCTCCATCTCTTCTCTGACAACAGGGGATGTCAGGTGAATGGTCAGGGACAGCGGGGGCTCTTTTGTGTTTTTTATCACAATTGCAGCATCATCCACAGACTGGAGTATTTCGTACTTATCTTCTGTTACAGCCTGAAAAAGAAAATCCAACTTCAAAACACTTCCTTGGCCAAGCACAGTGGTACACACAGTTAACTGAGCAAAGTGGAGGCTGAGGGAGGAGGATTCCAAATCTGAGCCCAGCACAGGCAACTTAGTGACTTACTGAGATGCTGTACAGACACATTACAGAAAGGGCGGAAGCTGGGTGTGGTGGCTTACACCTATAATCCCAGCACTTGGGAGGCAGAGGCAGAAGGATTGCTGTGGGTTCGAGGCTAGCCTCGAATGTACAGTTCAGGGCCAACCTCAACTACGAAGCAAAACCCTGTTTCAAAAAACTAAAAGAAAGAGAGGGGCTGGGAATATAGCTCAGTGGTTCCGGCGCCTGTCTTGCAAGCGCAAGGACCCGGGTTCGATCCCCAGTAACCACATAACGATATTGGGTGTGGAGACTCACCCCAGCAGCAACCAATACCACATACCACAGTGCCGGGCGGGGTGGCTCATGCCTGTAATCCCAGCATTTGGGAGGCAGAGGCAGGAG
>PVIR01020335.1:9740-30841 GCA_004026965.1 Petromus typicus
AGGTGAAAGGGGACATTGTTGAGATTGTAACAAAAAAGTAAGGAAACAAATTTTATATATATGGGGGGGTGGTAGGGTGGGTGGGGCTATGGGAAAAAATGAGAATTAAGTTGTGTCTTATACTGGTACAAATCCCCATTATGGAGTGCAATCATGATGTGTATATTTAATGTACCAATAAAGATAAAAAAAAAAAAAACTTAGGGCCACAGAGTGGGGTGTGGATAGGGTATGAACTGAAAGTTGAGAGATTGGGTTGTACTTCCTATTCTGATATCAGTGTGATATGTGACCCTGAGAAGCTGATTGCTTCTCTCTCAGCTTCTCCTGTGTGTGAATTCTAAAGCCAGGATTATACTAAATCAGCATTTCCTAATTCTTGATCACACTCATGCCACCTTCATAATTGTGTCATATATATTATCATTAATATTATTTATGATTAATATTTATCTTTTAATTTCTTCACATTTTGGATGGAGGAGGTGATAGAGGTGGAAGTCAAGGCACTTTTTGCTAGCCAAGTGCTCTACCCTTGAGTTACTCCCCAGACCTTAATATTTCCTTTTTGAAAAAAATAATTACATTTATGGTAGAGCAATAATTTATCTCATTTAATTAACCTAAAAAATAACCTTAAAAATCAATGAAAGCAAAACAATTCCATAAAAATTCTAGGTGGAGTTTTTAATTTGTTTGTTCACCTGCCAAAAGCTTTTTCTTAGGTCAAAGTAAAAGTAGTAGATGCCAGAGAGTTGTTAAAAACACAGGACCATGAGAATTAAGTTGTCTTATACGGGTACAAATTCCCATTGTGGAGTGCAATCATGATGTGTATTTGTAATGTACCAATAGAGATTTCAATTAAACAAAACAAAACACGGGACCAGTAAGCTGAAGCATTCACCTTACTAACCAGGGAGTTTGCATTCCTGTGCAAATGAAGTGACCTTGGTGGTAGTGACTAGTTATTAAAAGTAAGCTGTTACACTGGGCAGAAGCTCCTACGACCCTTAGAGATAGGATCCTTGGCTCCCTGAAGCACTGGGCTGGACAAGACGCTGTACTACAAGATTCTGCCTGGTCCGTTCTCTTTGTGAGCTAGAGTCATTTGCATAAAACTTATTTCCTGTCCAGAATTTTATTTCACTTCTATCTTCAGCCAAGCTGTTGTGCCTCAGTTTTCCCCAGTTTCATCACCTGTTGAGTGTTAGGAAGGTCCGTCCCACTTCTACTTCTTAGGCCTAATGGCCTCCCTATTTTATCTCTGTCAGGTTTCTTCTCTCCTTCTGGAAAATGTGCCCTCTCTACTCCATTTCCAGCAGCAGAAAGCCTGTCCTCCTAGGGTCCTATGGCCAAATGTGTCCTGTGTACCTGGCCTAGCTACCAAAGCTTGTACTTTTCATGTCTTACACTTCCTTGCCTGTCTCACTTACACCTATGGTCAGTCCTGTCTTGAAAACACACCTGCATCAGAGCAAAGCCTGCAGAGAGGGGTGTCTAACGTGGATAATTCTTCTGCAGATGCTAGGCCACAGCTTTCTAGAATCTCAGAGGATTGGATTTGATCCTTTCTTTTCCAAGGCCAGTGCTCATTCAGTCCCTCCCAGAAAGCAAGGAGAATAATCCAGTGTATTCCAAATGGCAAATGTGAGGACACATAGAAAACCTTTAATTTTGTCTAGAATGGGAACAGAGGGATAGCCCTTTGACTACTGTAGTTGTCATCCTTTTCTGCTTTTAATAAGAATAGAGTGGCTTCTGTCTCTGAGAGGGTGGCAATCTGCTATCCAGAAGTGCTCTCCTGCTGCAAACTAAACGTGGGCTGTGTAAAACATAACAGTAAATTCATTGCTCCCTCTCAGATAGTAAGGAAGTTCTCCAAGCACCTATTCTCCCAGTTAAAAAAAAAAAATCAAAAAGATGAGTGTGATATGTAAGCAAATATGGACAAGTTTCCTCTGAAAGAAAAGCCAATATTAGCGCGGTATTCTAGCAAATATGCCTCTGGCCAGGCTAACAATGGAGTTGTTTTTCCATAGACCCTGACATTAAGCCAGAAACCCAGGAAGAAGTTTAAAGACATCTCAAGTAGCTAGCAACCCTCTGGCTCCTGGCAAAATCAAAATTTGTCTCTGGATGAACGCATCCTTGATTTAGGCCACACAGGATTCTCCCAAATTTAAAATCAATCAACTAAGAGCTTATAATAAAAATTCATCAGATGTACAAGGAAATAAACCATCATGGAGGAATAAGAATTTACAGAAGTAACAAGTGTCAGATTTAGACACTAGCACATCGTCTCTTAGAGCCAGTCCCCACCGTAGCTATCTGCCTCACATTCTGGTCACTGTCCTTTGGACTGGGGACATGTGTCTAACCTCCTGATGCAGGATCTCTTTCCTTTTGGATGTAGAGAGACCCTGACGGCATCTGTAGAAACCAGGACAGACGTGGGTGCACAACGTCCTTGGCTTCTTGAGTCATTTCCTCACAGCCGTGTCATGGCCCTTCTTCAAGCTCACTGTACTGAAGGCTTGGTTGCCAGCTTCAGGAACTGATCAGATCATGAGGAAGCAAGAAGCCTTGTGAGAGATGGTGAAATGTACGTAGAACACAAGCTCAGAGAAGCCCCGTCTAGATTCCTGACTCACGGAAACCGCAAAATCATAGGAGTGTGTTGTTTTAACTTAACATGTCTTGAAATTACGTGTCACTTGGCAAATGAACTAATATACTAGCATTCCAAGAAGGGTCATTATTAGATATGAAGAGAATCACTATGTAACGCAAAGTTTCAACTCACCAGGAAAATACAGCAACCCTAAGTTTATAGATCTAATGTAATTAATTCAAACCATACTATCAAATTGGAATATTGGTAAAAACAAGTACTGTATGAAAAGACCTGGGCCAAGCAGAACGAGCCAGACCCTGTGCTTGACTCTGCTACTGATAGTCTTGTACAAACAATGCCATTTCCTACAGTCCTGTGGCAAATCTAATGGTAAAGTGTGTGTCTGATTTATTTTGTTTCCAAGTCTATTAGCATTCGCTAAATGAAATAATTTTTAAATGGTATTGCAAGTGTATATGTTTCTCTTGCACTAATACTGGTATGAATATTCCTCAGGAACCCTGGACCAGTCTGAGCGATTGGTCTGTCTTGCCAGATACAGTATACTGACTAGCAGGCCAGTTATGACCACACAAAGTCAGGAGTTTAGCTCAAAAGAGAATCAAAGAAGCCTCTTGAGTCACATTCTCTTCCTCCATGCCAAGTATCACACACAAATTGTGTGATTGTGTTTCCTTCTTTTCCAAAGCAGTGGGTTAAGTCATGGTGATTGAAGAACCTAAGTAGGATGCGCAGCAAATGAAAAGCCGCCGTCCGCTGGGGTACACCTCAGTGGTGGAGTGTGAGCACCCTTCTTGAGACTCTGGGTTCCATCCTGAGCAGAACAAAAAGAAAATCAAGCATAGGCCAGGGATTTAGCTCAGTGGTTCCGGTGCCTGCCTTGCAAGCACAAGGTCCTGAGTTCAATCCCGGTAACCACATACCACAATGCCAAAGTGTCATGACTCACACCCACCAGCGATCAGTACTACATACCAAAAGGCTCAGCAAGGTGGCTCACACCTGTGAGCTCGGCACTCAGGAAGCAGAGGCAGGAGGATTGCTGCAGATCGGAGGCTGAGCTCAGGGCCAGCCTGAACTATAAAGCAAGATCCTGTCTCATAAAAACAAAAACAAACAAGCAAACAAACAAACAAAAACCCAGCCACATTCATGCTAGAGTTATGTAACCCCTAGAGTTTTTCTTCAGAGGTGTTCTGAAAGAATCCTCTGCAGGTATCTAAGGATCACATTGAAGCTGATTGTATCATGTCCCTCCCAGTAGGTAAGGACATTAAATAATGCACAAGTTAGTCTGCCATGTATTGATTTGGCATAAAAAGTTTCACTGGCGAAGTGATATATTTATGTATAAAATATATATTAAAAGTTGCAATCTAAAAAGGAATATATATTGAGAAAAATATATGTATATACAGAGACAGCTGGTTTTTTTCCTTCCACTTTGTAAATGTAAGCCCTTATTCTTTGTCTCGAGGCAGAAATTTAGCCGTATTTTCCTACAGGTAAGTCGTCTACAAATTCTAGCCTGAGGGTAGACTTTTTTGCTTTGTATTTAATGCTATTTGAAGATGTCTGAATGGAACTTATGAAATTCCCAGCATCACAGAAGAGGTTTGTATTTTCCATTTAACCCCTGAGTTCTGCCTCCTCTCCACAAATTGTCTCTGGGCTGTGAGCGGTCCCTCCAGCCCGGAGCCGCCCACACTGACACCTCTGAGCTTGGTACCAGTATTTTTCACCAAACTTCGTCCCAGGCAGATCTGAGACTGGAAAAACACTCTTAGGAAACAGAGCACATGGTTCCAGTCCAGAAACAGAAGTTGATCTTTACATCCAGAGGAAAGCAACTGACTTTTTAATAGCACAGATTTTGGCATCGAACAGACTTCTTTTCGAATCCTGGCTCAGCCACTTACAGACTATTTCACTTTGGATAAATTGCTTCATCTTTTGAATCCTCAGTTGTTTCATTTATAACATGAGAAGGATGTAGGCTCCCACATCAGAAGCATTCTCTGAGAAAAAAAAAAAAACATTAAATGCATCTAAAGTGCTTAAAATAGAACCTAGCATAGAAAAATATTTAATACATTTTCTTGCTAATGATATAATTATTCCTACTATCACTAATAGGATGGCTTATAACCAATTGCTAAAGTTAAAATGGGATCCCATAACCAAAAGGGATAAAGTTGCCATCTCCTATTTATAAGGGAAACACAAGAATTTTGCAGTTTTACTGTCCTGGAACTCTCCTCATACATAGCAGTGCAGAGAGGGGCATCAGGACAAAACCTCACACTGCCAGTTTACCCAGAAGGAACCTGACCAGAGAGGTCAGGCACATCGCTCGAGTTCACAGAGCAAGGTCAGGCATAATCTCACACACAGACTGCAGGATTCACATTAACCGCAGCGGAGTCGGCAGGGATGCCATAAAGTTAATTCAAATAACTCACCCCTAAAGTTAATATATTTTTAGGACCGATAAAACTCGTGTAATGGGGAGTGCTCGGGAATCCAAATCTACTTGACATTCTCAGAAGCGTCCTTGGGCTGCTTGAAGATTCGCAGCCTATAGCTTTTGGCAGTCCCCAAAGAGAGAGCTCTTTCCACTAACAAAATACAAAATGCAAAATTAATAAAAAGACCCTTTGAAACTGACAAATGTGCCTCAGGCAAACTATCTGCCCAGCAGCTGGTTAAAATTTAATCAGTTTTTTTTTTTTAATTTTTTTTCAGGCCTGTACATCTTTTGTATGGAGCTCCCAGTCTGAGTGTGGTCAAAGTTTGTTAAACAAGAAATAATAGCCAAGGCTTTTTAATTCTGTAAATAAGCAATGGATGCTTTAAATGGTTCTGCAGCATTCAAGAAACTAATTGCCTGGGTCTCAACAAAGCTGGATAATTCTTTAATAATTTCTGTTTTTTTCTCTTGGAAAACCTAAATTGGCAACTATGCACTGTGCAGTGAATCTTAATATTGATTTAGGCATATGAATTACCCTGTGACTTTTTCTGGAAACTTGACTGAACCCTAGGTACGGTACAGAAGGGGGAATAAAGAGCAAAAGGAAGGAAAGAATGAGAACGAACAGCAGAATGGATCAACTGACAAAATAACAGAGTTTTCATATAAACAGTGAGAACTTAGTAAAGAGATACTGCTACCATCACTAGGACAACAGAAACAAGGAGATTATCAGCTCTTGGCTGATTAGGAGGCTCCAGTCAGGAAATCCAGACTCCTTGCTAGGGACAGCCCTCATTTGATTTGTTTCAGCTGCTGTCCATTCATAACCATGCTAAAACTAAAGACCTCAGTGAAACCCAGATAAACAACCACCTGAGATGCAGCTTTCTCCTGAAAAGTAAACAGATGGGTCCACTGTTGTCCTCAAGCTGCAGTCACAGTCACCCAACTTGGCCTCCTTCCAAAGTAGCTCTTCAGAGAGAAGTGAGGAGCTTAGGAAGACAGATGAACAAAAGGAGGTATTCTGTGGTGGTGTCTTGTGAGAGATGCAGAATTGGAGTCTGAAACACCCAGATCGAGGTGCTGAAAATCTAGGTGAGGTCCTGAAAACCAGGCACTCGTGGGATGGAGTCCAGGAAGAATGTCCTCAGGGTGCTGCTGGGGCTTCAAGGGAAGAGATTTTCCCCTCTCGGTTAAATACAGTGGGTTATTGCTAATAAATGTTTCATCCTATGGGAAGCATCCAAGTTATGCACATGTCTGTGACCTTAACAACATTCCATGCTGCTTCACTTTGAGAGAAGGTTAGGAGATTCAACTGGCAAGGAGAGAGAGAGAACAGTGACAGTGCCTGCCTTCGTCCTCGGCAGGCTGGGGAGAGGGATGGCTATGGACTGGAGAGTTGGATCTGCATCTGAGACACAGTCCTCTATATACCAACTACTTGACCTAAGCAATTAAAGTTTCCTTTTTAAAGTTCATTTCTCACTATCAATGACAGTACTAATACCTGATTGCCAGGTTCCTGGGAAGGCTGAGTTATATAATCCGTAGACAACATAGTGCATCGACTACCATACAGGGTTGTTTGCACACATTCCTGTACAGGTACTGACCACACACCTGAGTATCAAATACTGTTCACACACCTACTCCTGGGCTCCAAGTCCTGGCTTCCCCCCTTTTCTACTTCTGATCTCCCTGGAATTTGTGCTCACAAGAATTTGGCAATTGTGCTCTCTGGAAGGCCAGTATAGTAAATTCCTGTCTTCACACTATGATTCTACTCTTCGTTTATGAAGCCTTATTTAAGGGAGTTGTGGAAAACAGAGTAAGATAACAGTCCTAAAAGTGATTGTTGGCACTTCCTTGATGTATACCATGCTCGACATTATTCTAATAAAATTTAGTATTAAACCTCAAAGCAAAAATCTCAAGCTAGATGTGCTTTATTTCCACTCTTGCAAACAAGAAAACCGAATAACAAAGATAAAGTCACTTGTCTAAGGATGTAAAGCAAAATCAGACATATAATTCAGGCATTTGAGCTCTACAAGTTTGCTCTTCAAGCTGGAGCTAGAGTTAAAATGAGAACTAGCCTGCTGTGGTTGAGTAAGTGACATTACTTTGGGACTTAGTATGTGCTACCTACTGAATTACTGTCTGCTTGATGTTTTATGTATTTAAATCCTCATATGACCCTATAGAGTAGGTGACATTATTGACATCATTTTTCACGAGAATGTGGGGCCTGAGGTTTGTTCAGTGGTTTATACTCAGTGTATCTGACCAGAGTTACCTGCTTAACTAAATATGGGTTGCTGACTACACATGTGTAGATCAACTAGTTTGCCTCAGGGAAAAGGCTAACATGTTGCCTCCTAAAAACTGAGTCAATATTTCACAGTCAAAAAATTTCACCACAGCCTGTAACCACTCCCAAGCTTGACTTAAACAACTAAAAATTTCCTATGGGTCAGTTTGGGATTCTAGGATTTTTTGTTCTGCCCCTTTCCCTTAACTCTAACCATATATACCCACAAACAAGGATGCTTTCACACACTTTTCTCTATGTATGCCAGGACATTGACTCTGGCCTAAAAAATTATATTAAATATTTAAAATTTGATTTTAATAAGGTTAAATATTTAATTGAGGCTTATTAAATGTTCTACTTTTATTTAGTTTCCATGTGTTTACTCTTATATCTTCTGTTTATTTGCTCTATATATGTTGTTTCCATAATGCTATGTATATTAAAATTTCTAGAAATCATATGCAGATTATATGCTCCACCTTTGAAACATGACCTTCTATAAGAAACACCCATTAATTTTCTTTCCAAATATGCATCTCTCTCATCTAATAACATTCTCTGTTACCCAATATCACATTTGACTTTATTAGCAAAATAGAAGAAATAGCTCTTTTCTCTGCTATTGATAGGTTTTGGTGGAAGTGAGCAGGACTGGTCCTCTGACTGGCGAGAGTCAGATGGTACATTCAACCCTTCAGCTGCTGTGAGTTTAGACTCATGATCCAACTCATGGGAGTGAGGAGCATATTAGAAACAATAATCTCAATTGTATATCATACTTCCTTCCTTGGATTCCCAACAGGAGTCTTAAACTTAATACTGCTAAAATAGACTATCACCGGCAATAATCTTCATTGAGTGATATCTCTCTTCATGTTGGTCTTCCTTTACCTTTGCTTATTCCAATTAATAAATAACACCAGCTCCTTCCCACGTACCCAAACATAGAGCTCAGGCATGACTCTTAATGATTCATTCCTCTTTACCTCCACAGTTTGGGCAGTCCACTGATGAATCCTGTTTGTTCTACCTCCAAATGCAATCCAGTCTCCCCACTGGCTCCCTTCCCACCTGTGTCATTGAAGTCAAATCCTTGTCACATCTCAGAAATAGTAACTGAGTCTTTATCCACTACACTTTCTACTCAGAAGTCTTCACGATCTTTGGTTTAGGTATTTGGTTTGTTGTTGACTTTTGTTTGGACTTTTAATGGACAACTGTTGCATATTACCTGGAACCACTGAGCTAAATCCCCAGACCTAGTTTATCTTTTTAACACTGATCTTAAGCCACTATTTTTCCTACTACTACACTTTTAAAAATATTAATATTCCCTAAGGACTGCTTTAGCTGCACTCTGCAAGTTTTAATATGTTATGGGTTTTTGTTGTTTTAGGTTTTTGTTTTTGTTTTTGTTGTTGTTGTTTGTTTGCTTTTTTTGAGGCAGGGTCTCACTTTGTAGTTCAGGTTGGTTCTGAACTCAGCCTCAAATTCAGCAATCCTCCTGCCTCTGCCTCCCGAGTGCTGGAATTACTGGCATGAGCCTCCATGCCTGGCACTGTGGTATGTGGTACTGACTGCTGATGGGTATGAGTCACCATGCCCGACATTGTTGTAATGTAGTTACAAAGGCTCTAACTTGAGACCTTGCACTTGCAAGGCAGGTGTTGGAACCATTGAGCTAAATCCCTGGCCCAATATATTGTGGTTTTATAATCACTGTTTAAATTTTTTTCCAAATTCCCTTGCAATATCTTGCTTACTCATGGTTCATTAAGAAGTATCATTATTTCCAAATATTTGAGGATTTCCTAGCTATCTTAGCTGTGATAGAATTCTAAATTACTACTGTCATAAATTCATTTAAAGTGTATTAAGACTTGTTTTATTGCCTAGTATATCTATTTCAGCTGAAATTCTATGCACATTTTAATAAAAGTATATTCTGTAGTGATGAGATGTGATACTATTTACAATTAATTAGGTCCCTTGGACAAGGTCTTCTCCACTGAAAATTTTCCATTTGTCGTATCTATTACTGAGAGAAGGGTGTAAAAACTTCTCAAAGATGTGGCTTTGCTTATTTTTCTTTTTATCTCCATACAAGTTTGCTTCGTGTACTTCAATGCAATCTTATTAGGTACATATTCATTTAGCATTATTAATTCTTGATGAATTGGTCTTTTTATCATAATGAAATAGTCTTGATATCTGATATTACTCCTATCCTAAAGTCTATTTCATCTGATATTAATATAGCTGATATTCAAGTCAGCTTTCTCATGCAAGGTCCACGTTTCTCCATCTTTCATTGTTCAATCTGTCTTTCAATCTATTTAAAGTGCATTATTGCAAAGTGAATAACCAATATAACAAGAACCCAGATGAAGAGGTAGCAATCACCAGCATTCCAGAGCTTGTCCCTCCAAGTCCAGCCTCTGTCCCTGAAGAGAACCACCATCCCGACTTCTGTGACTATGAACAGCTTTGTCGTTTTTCTGTTTTATTTTGTTTTGTTTTTCTTTATGTTTTTAGTGGTTTATTTATTTATTTTTGAGATAAAGTCTTGCTTTGTAGTTCAGGCTGGTCCTAAACTCAGCCCAGAACTCACCAATCCTCCTCCCTCTGTTTCCTGAGTGGTGGAATTACAGGCCTGAGCCACCATGCCCAGTACTGTGGTGTGTGGTACTGATGGCTGGTGGACATAAGTCACAATGCCTGTTGTTATTATATATAGTTACCAGGATCAAATCCTGTTCCTTGTGCTTTCAAGGCAGGCACCAAAGCTAAATCCTCTACTCCCCTTTTAAAACAAATTTTTTTTAGTTTTTTTGAAACAAGGTCTCACTTTGTAGTTCAGGCTGGTCCTGTACTCAGCTTTGAACTCAGCAATCCTCCTGCCTCTTCCTCCCAAGTGCTGGATTACAAGCATGAGCCACCATGCCTGCAGTGTTGTATGTGGTACTGACTGCTCACTCTGCATTGTTGTGTGTGGTTATCAGGGATTGAACCTGGGCCCTTTCACTTGCAAGGCAGGTGCCAGAACCACTGAGCTAAATCTCCAGCCTTTGTCATTTTTAATGTTTATAGACATGAAGCCACATAATATATATTCTTTGGTCTGTAGTTCAACGTGACTTTTGAGATACACTCATGTTGCTGTTGCAATTTAACATAGCTTCATCTGTCTCATACCACAATATAGCTTCCTCTGTACTCTTGATATATTAGGTGATTTTTTTTCAGAATTTGATCTACATGAAGAGTACCAAAATAGATGCATTTCCATATACCTTTTGTAAGGAAAGTATGTGTGTTTATGTCAGGTATCAGTTATGTTTTCTTCAAATGCATGTAAATATATTTCTTTTAGCATACTAATATGCATTTTGTAATAATATTTCCAGGGAGTCTGAAGGGTGTTTTTATTTCATGCTACGTGTGACAAAAGTTCAAGGATCCCACAACACATGGGTGGTAGCTGAGGACAAGAAGCCTTCTTGCTTTCCCACTCACCAAAAACTGTCATGGCAGTTGGACTATGTCCATAACAAACTCGATTTCTTTGGTGTGGGCCATCCTGAGGCTCATCGGCACATGTGAGGTACTAAGGATGGTTACTTCTTAATCGTGTGAATTTAGAGATAATGGAGCTGCCAGCCTGGCTTGCTCTGTTGAGATACAGCATTATCCAGACCTCCTTGGCTGCTGTTCAGAGTTCTAATGGCTTGTCTTCTGCTCCTCAACTAGACTGGGTTTTAAAATTCACAGGAAGTGCTCTTTTATGAGCTCCTCGGCTTCCGTGGTGAGGATCTCTCCTCCACCCATCTCACTCTACCCACCGAGTTCAGGGCCAAAAAAAAAAAAAAAAAGGAGTGTGAAATTCTGCCCAGCTGGAGTTTCTTGAACTACACATATCAGATGTCATTAGATGGGGAAATAAGTCCTCTGAGGCCTACAAGTCAGTAGAAAATTTCTTGTCTGGCATGTGAGTCTCTTGGAAGTTTTGCTCCCCCATAATTTTCAGCATTGTTTCCCATTGATTCCAGTACATTTTCTAACACAGATGTGCTGCTCTCCTTACTGCTTCCATCCACCAGACACATTCTCACCTGGCTCCTTCTCCACACTCCTTCGTGCACTCCTTCCCTTGTCTCTCCTCCTTTTCTGTTTCAACAGTTTACCTTAGTCATATGCTCACTCTTACATCAACATGCTTGAGGTATTCTGCTAAATGGGCTTAGGAAATGAAAGTGAGAGAACACATCCTTGCTTTCAAGAAACTTATTTGATGTGGTGAGATCACCTAGGAGGGGTGATAGTAATCGCCATGATTAGTGGAGAAAGATATCAAGACCACTCTGTGTATCTGTTTCAATTAGGACTATCTAATAAGCTCTGGGAGACACAAGTGACTATATAATTTGCAGGACAGACTGAAAAAAAAAAGAGGGCTTCTTGTTTAAAAAAATATATATTGAGAATTAATAGATGGTAACAACAGAGAATTAACCCAAGGACAGAGCCCTGGGCCATTGTGCAGGTGCCTGATTGTTAAAGACAAACTCAGGAAGATGCAGTTGAGAAGAGGTGGCATGCCTGTGCCCATTGTGGTGGAGATCTTGACAATCAGCCAAGATTGGAGGAGATGAATTAATAGATAAATAAACAGAACACTAAGAAAACCTCACAACAAAATTAGAGACAACAACTATTGCTTCTAGGAAAATGAAGTTGGGTGGATCAGTCATTGTTTATTGTCATGGCTCAGCTGTGAACACCATTTTCATAGTATATTAGTCAGGGTTCGCCACAGAAACAGAGCTGGTTAGATGTACATAGAGAGGGAAGCATTTATTTTAAGGAGTTGGACTATACAAGAGTAGAGGTTGGAAGCCCAAATTTGTGAAGCAACATAGCCCACTAGAGATCCAGAGAAAGATTCATATGGGAGCTCAAGCTTGAAAGCAGTCTGGAGGCAGAATTCTTTCTTTTTAAAGTAAGTCCACTGTTTTTCTGATAAGCCCTTCATCTGATTGGCTGAGTCCCAGCCACAAACAATCAGGATGTTAATCTACTTAACTCAAAGTCTACTAATTTAAATGCCAGTCTCATCTAGAAAATATTCTCATCGTGAAGGCTAGACTGATGTTGGACCGACTATCTGAATACTATAGCCTAGACAAGGTGACAGAAAAATTAACCATTATACGTAGTCATGAAAATTTAAATACTAACACTGAGCTAACCAAAGCTAAGACTAGTGAAAGCGTGAGGAGGGTGTGAAGTATGCATGTCTTTAGGGACAAAGAAAGATAAACTCCTCATGCACACAGTGCAGGAAGAATCATGACAGCCAACAAAGAGCGGAGTCAATGCAGCCATACTTTTTAGAGAAAGGGAAGTCAGTGCCAACACGATCAGTTAAGAGTAGAGGATTTGCCTTTGGAGAGTGAAAAAAAAAATAGGGCAGGAAGGTGTGAAAAAATGCTGTTTTACATAAACACCACATAGATATATTTGGCTTTTTAAAATGTTTGCTTCTATAGTTTTGTTTTTTAAAATGTAAATAATTTAAGAGGAAAAATAATACCTATGGAAGGAAAAGATCAATTACAAACTGGTAGGAATTAACCACTTGCTGGAGCAGCATGAGACCCTAGTTATGACAATAGGGAAAGGTTCACTGAAGACTGGCCGAGAGACACAGGGAGACTCCAGCCAGAACTCACCTGCGGGATGAGTGAGAATCCACAAGGAAAGGACTGGGCAGGGAAGGCTGGACAGATGCCTTCTGTGTGGAACCCACAGTCCATGCATTTCATTGTATTCCTTCACCAAAACTTACTGGGGCCCCATGCCAGTCTCCCTCATCCCTGCCATCTCTCTAGACCCTTTGGGAGGATGATGTTCCTTCCTCTGACACCCTTCAGTGTGGGACATTCACCCAGGAGACTGTCTACTAGGTAAATCTTTCCTTAACAAGATCTCACGTGTGCTGGGACCAGGCCCCTGCCTGGCGGTGGTGATAACCACAGTCATTGTCTATTAGGCACCTACTCCTGTCTGGTCTAGGGCTCATGCCCTGAATCCACATTTACTTTAATCTCATGGTTTCCTAGGAGTGCAATGCTGTTATTATCTCTGTTTTCTGGGCACAGAACTGAAGTATGGAGAGTTGAGGTGACTTAGTGGCTTAAGAAGTGGCAGCATCTGACTCAAACCCACACTTTAAACCTCTCTGCCATACTCTTTCCCATTAACTCGAACCACCTGCTTTACCACATATGTTCAGGATAGCATCAAACACCTAGCAGGTCAATGAAAAACGGTATGGAAGAAAGAGAGAACATGTCATCCCTGATCTGAAACATGTCTTGCTACCTCACTGCAGAAGCAGGAAGCTGAGCTTCCCTAACCAACCTAAGCTGTCATGGCGACAGAACACAGCTCTTCTGACCCTACATACACATGTGACGATAGCTCACTGTGTGTAAACAGACGTCAGGTTCAAATCAGTCTTGCTCTCTGACGCCTGATTTTAAAGCAGTAATTATGTGCTCATTTTTGAATATTTTTGTCTATGTAAATTATCCATCTCCACCCCTCTCACCAAGTTTTAATTTTTAAATATCAATTCAGGTTTTTCTCCTAAGGAATTCACAGCAGAAGACATGTACTATAAGGCCAAAATAAAGAGAGAGGAGTACTCCGCAGGAAGTGGAGAAGAATAGGATGAGGAAGCACCAATTCTGGCAACAGAAGGGAGTCGATGAGGGAAGCAAAGGTGGTGGAAGACATACGGGCAAGCCAGCCAGACAAGGGGGCAGAGAAGGAGGAGCAGGCTGGCGCAGGGTGTGCAGTCAGGTCAGTAACAAAGTAACTGACCCTAAGGAAAGAACAGAAATGTTTTTTCATGGTTCTGAGGATTGGGAAGTTCAAGACCAAAGTGATCACATTCAGGGGGTGAGGAGGGCTGTGTCTTAGATCCCGTGGGATCCTCTTGTCATCACACCATCTCAAGCTTCAAGCGTGATCCCTCCCTGCTTATACAATGCATCCCAGACTCTAAACTGCCCTTGACCAATGGGAGATGCTATTCTTCTCCTTGCAGAGCAGCATGGCTCTCTCTGAAGTCCAAGATGTTCTCTGTACAAGCACTTTATTTTGCTTAGTTAGTGAGAGAGGTTCCGAGACTTGCTTTCAAAGGCAAATATGACTGTAGAGAGATGCAAAAAAAGTTA
Organism: Petromus typicus; assembly: GCA_004026965.1. Lineage (NCBI taxonomy): Eukaryota > Metazoa > Chordata > Mammalia > Rodentia > Petromuridae > Petromus > Petromus typicus. Next base: position 24,419 of record PVIR01020335.1, read on the forward strand.
AAAGGAATATACACAGGACTCATAGAGGGAGCCCAAGCTGGAGTGTCTATAGAGCCCGTCTATCTCATCCCCTCACTGTTTACAGTGGACATTTGGCAGAGGGCTTAGAGTGCAGTAGGACAGAGGTAGGACTAGGGCTGAGAACCACTGTCTCCACATTGCTTCTTCTCTCATGTGTGTCCTTCTGTGCTGTGTCTGTAAGTTCCAGCCAAACAGACACATCCACCAGACTCTAGAAGCAAACCAGCCTCCCTGGCCGTGTGAATGACACAGCCAGCAGTCTCTGCTTGGTTATGGATTGTGCCCCACTCAACCAAGTTCCATCCACTCAGTCCTCCTGGTTCCAGTTCTCTTTAGCGATCAACTTAGCCCTTTGAACTTAGATTTTGTTCCTTGGTTTGGTTCCTCTCCCCAGAAAGTCCCCTCAGCACTTTCTGGCTGAGACTGACTCTCTGGGACTGAAACTTCCTTCCTGAACCTTTGAACAGTGTCCATGTGAGCCTACCTGCTGCCTTGAGAAGGGCACATTGCAAGATGTGCACCTAACATGTTTTCCCAACAGCCTTGATCTCTAGAGCTGTAAGAAAGATAACAGCAGGGGTGACCCTGAGCTGGAAGTATCCCTGGACAGCAAGGCCTGGTGTCTTTCTCAAAGATTCTTCAGTGCAAATTCCTGAGATTCGCCCCATGCCCACTAACCCAGAATTGGTCAGGTTGATGAACCAAGAATAGGCATCAGTTTTTAAATGTCTACCAAGTTTAAAAGCCCCACCATATCCCATATCCCACTGGCCTTTAATCCAGGCTCTAACTGAATCATAGTGGTAATGAGGAGCTGGTCCTGCAAGATCTTTTCAAGCATGAGTTATACACTGTCACTCTGGAGTTCCAAGTCCCCCAGATAGTCTAGGTCTCCAGAGTGCTTTCTGCTTCCCTCATTCATTCTGGTCCAGCCACACTGGCCACTTTGCCAGTGTGAACCCCATCACATCTTCAGTAGGGGCTGTGGCACTTGCTGATCACCTCTGCCTGTCACCTTTATCCTCCGCAGAACTCTATGGCTTCTAACACCACACTGGTGTCTTCTGAAATGTCCTTTCATTACTGAGGCCTTCCACAACTGCAAATGTAAGACAGTCCTCCTCATTCTACTGCTCAGTTCCTACTGAACTTTTTGTACTTTACATTTTTCTGTAGAGTGATGTTTTACTTAAATTCTCTCCTCTAGGAAGATTTTTTTACTTACTTTGATACTTGCTAAATGATTAAATAAATATGATAAGGCAAATTCTGAATTTGGAAATTCCCCTTTTTTCACACCCTGTCATCTGTCCCTAAATCAAGCTTTTTACTACAGTGATGCTCCCTGCTCCCACGCCTTATCCTCCCTCCTGGCTGACACCCTCGCATCAAGGCCACTCTCAAGCACACCTTGTCCCTATCATTTACACCTTTAGCTCACTGTGAGAAAACCCAGTAGGAACTGTGCCCAGGGCTCTCTCACTGAAAATACTGCTGGCCTTGCTGTGGGGGCTTTGGGGCGGGACACATTACTCACTGTAGCACTCTCTCCTCACAAGTAGTCTGTGGCCTGCAATTTTGGAGCTATTATAATAAGGTATTATCCTAAAAGACCTCACTGCTTCTGTCAGAACCATTAACTCTTTTGACCACTAACTTGTTTGTAATACTGTGAGAACACTAACCAGCTTACTACACACATTAACAAAAAAATCAACAAAAGCATTCTGCATACATTTTATTTCTAAACTATGTGCCACCTACACATCCTTTATAGCAATACAATTTAGGATAAATATTTTTCAAAAAGAACCATCCACTGAGGTTGAACCACTCTGCAGTCCTCCACTCTGGGATGCATCCAAGACTCTCCATGGTGTGTCTTCTAGTTGCAAATGGGACATCCTGACTAATGTCCCCTCTCACACCCTAAGGACATAGCCCAGAGCCAGGCTTCTCCACTCTACACTGGCCATGAGAAAGCCATTAGCACCTCATAAGCCTCCCTCTGTGCCTCGCTGACACTATGCCCTGTGTCACGCCTGGCTCAGGCCTGCCCAGCCCCTTCCCGCCCACATTACTAGACAGAAATGAGGGAGAACTTGCTAAAACCCCTCTGAGAGGTAGGTAACTGACCCCTGCTGTGGGAAACCTGTCTCTCTCTGGACCTCATAGCACTGCAACACCGAGGGCGGAGTTTAAGGCTACCAAAGAGGCACAGTGGTCTCTATTGTTCTTTTCTGGTTAAAGACTTCTGCAGCAGTATGCCGGCCAGGCTGCAGAGCCAAGGCATCACCTCTAGGTTCTGCTCAGCTCAATTTTGTCTTCACAAAAGGCTACTTTAAAGTTCTGGCAGATTCCAAGTTGTACTAGGGGCCAAGAAATACAGATGTACACCCCAAAGCCTCTGCTTCCTGTCTTCTGTCACACCTGGGGTCTGTCTGGGAGAGCTGCCACTAGAACCAGTCCTCAGCTGAGCCCAGAAGAGACAGAATAATGTGTCACTTCGGCAGCTCAGCTGGTAGGAAGCTCAGGGCTAATCCCAGTCCCCTGGTGGGGACCCTCTGAGGAAACCTCAGGTGCTGGTGACCAAGGCAGAGCCCGCTACACCGTGTCTTCGTTTACTTCCTGACCTGTCAGCTGTTTCTGTTCCCTGGACAATGTACATGCCATGGTGAGCAAAGACTTGTTCCTCTCCATGGACGCTGTAGTTCACGGTCAGCAAGTGATTATACAATGGGAGTGTTGGGAAATGTGAGGGTGTACTGTCAGAGCCCACAGACTTTTCTGTGTGTGACAGGAGCTGCAACTGAGATGTTATCACGACTGTGATGTTCTCAGTCACGATGGGATACTTCTCCCAGATCCTCCTCCACACACCGGTGGATCACCCGTCCCACGGGCCCTCAGTCCTTCTGCCAGCAGCATGGCAGACAAGGCCAGGGGATACCCACTTTCCCAGGCAGTAAGTCCTGTGAGTGAGTCCAAACCAGGCTCCTGCTGGCCACACTGGGCAACTTAAATGTGCGTATTTGATCCAACGACTGTCTAACCTGCTATCTATAACTTCAACTTCAGTCTTTGATCTGAGAAGTCCAAAGGCAAAACAACAAGACCCCAGACCTCAGCCTGGCCAGTAAATGCAGAGTCCTCACCATTGAGTGAAGGCCGAGTATCTGTGTTTTCACCTCCTGCCAGGTGACCCTAGTATGCAGCCCAGTTTGAGAGTGTCTGAATGTTATTTGTATCACTGGCATGTTTTAGGTAAGATAATTCTGTATTACTGAGACCCTGAGCTCCAGTGCTGTTATCAGCTTTGTAGAAGAGTAGAAGTCTTGGGCCAGGGATTTAGGTCGGTGGTTACAGCGCCTGTCTTGCAAGCATAAGGGCCTGGGTTCAATCCCTGGTAACCACATACTGGGCATGGAGACTCACATCCAGCAGCAATCAGTACCATATACCACTGTACCAGGAGTGGTGGCTCACGCCTGTAATCCCAGGACTCAAGAGGTAGAGGCAGGAGGATTGCTGAGTTCAAGGCTAAGTTCAGGACCAGCCTGAAGTACAAAGTGAAACTCTATCTCAGAAAAACCCCCAAACAAACCAGAAAAAAGAGCAGCAGCCTTATAATAACAAACAATGATATACAAACAAAAGGTAAGAAGAGATCTATGTACAAACACTCTCTAAACACAAATGTATCATTTTAAATTGTAGAGTACTAGTAGCATTTAAGAGTTGCTTTATGTTGAAAACACAACATTACAGTCTTTCAAGGCTAAAAGGACATTCGATGTCACCTAATACCATTTCAAGTCTTCATGTTTAACTAGCAGAGGTTGAGATCCAACAAGAATGGATGTTCCACTGCTGATTAATGGAGGAGCCTGGAATAAGACCAGGTTGTCTGCTGTCTCTGGCCAGGAAGGAAACTTGGTGTCACCGGTACCTGCTGACCACCAACCCCAAACTTTAACCCAGCTTTTCTCTGATCCTTGCTGTGTCCGTGACGCACCTCTCTCAGGATTGCCTATGAGAGATGAAATCTGGCCTTTGCAGTCTTCTGTAAGACCATGGCTTCTTTTATGCAAATACTTGTACTTCCTGGCAACTGCATCTTATTTGTCCCATTGCGTTTATTACTGGCCTCCCATCGTCTCGGCTACTGAGAATACCTGTTTCCCCAGAGGCAACCCAGCCTATGACCACTCTGCCCAGTAACTCGCAACCATCAGCCTTTCACTCCTCAAAAGAGGTCTGATGTTGAGTGTCACAAGTTTAAATAAAACATGAAATCCATTTTCAAAGTGTTCAGACAGTTCAAGTATTAGGGAGAATGTACCTTAAATGCCAGAAAAGCCCTACATGTAAAATATGCCTTGACTATCAGAAAGGGGTGGGTTAATATACTAGGAGAGATTCGTGGAGCCTGGTGGAGGACTGCAGAGTTTCTCTGTGACTTCCCTGTAGCCTCCACCTCTAGGGTCTTCCATCCCCATTTACAGCCTTAGAACTGGGAGACTGGGTTCCCGGGATGGTTTTGGCAGGCTTCTTCATAGCCTAAGGCACATCATGTGACCACCGTGAGTATCTTTATCTTCATCTATAAAAGAGTAGGGTAAGGCAGGTGATCTACAAGGTCCTTCTCTAAACTACGTTTTCTAGTCCTGAAATCCAAACAGACTGTGTGTTCATTTCCTATATCCACACATTTATAATATCATTATGTTAATAGTAGGGGGGAGCATGCAACAGAATTTTAGCAGCAGTTCTAGTGGATCACAGTAATTTTTCTGCCCTCGCTGTTCCAACCGGCCCTTTCCTCGGGGAGCACTTGTTTTTCCTGTAGTCTTTGAACCTCTCACAGGCCTGCTCATTATTTTGTTGTCTGAAGTTGGGCAGGAAAATTTCTGTGATTAATTAAGCAAAAGGCTCTGGTGCTGGTTGTGCAAGAACCATAAGATAATCACGCCTTTGGGGTGCTCGCCAGGCCTGGGGAGCAGCCAGGCTGGGGTCCTCAGAGGGTTGATTAACTCTGGGATTCTCAGGCCTGCCCTAGACACATGGCTGCCCGAAACACTGTCCCACTTTATAGAAATGAAATCTCAATTTACAGAATGTTGCAAGGATTGAAAGGTCAAGATTACAAAATTCTGCCACTCTGATGGACCCAGTTGTTGTTGTTGTTGTTATGATTATTATTATTATGTTTTGTTTCTTGAGACAAAGTTTCACTTTGTAGTGCAGGCTGTCCTTGAACTCACTCTGTAGCTCAAGCTATCCTCAAACTCATAGTGAGCCTCCTGCTTCAGCCTCCCAAGTGCTAGGTTTACAGGCATGCACCACCATGTCCAGCTGGAAGCCCAAGTATTGACCTTGGGCACCAGTAAGCAAAAAAACTTACAAAGAAGGATTTTCAAGACTTCATGAGGATCTAGAGTTCCTGAAGCATCATAAGATGTCCCCTGGGGAATAAGTGACTGTTGTTTTGCTTTGGGGGGTTCATGGAAACTCAGAACAGTAGGATGAGTATGCAGAGTCACAACGCAGACTCTGGGGAGCGTTTCAAGAACTGTTCCACCTTTAATGCAAAATATGGTCATTTTTATATTAAATAGTAAAGGGCATAAACATACGAGTGGGGTTGGTCCTGGAATGGTTGAAGCATGCAGAGGCAGGTCATTGCAGAATGATTGAAGCAGCAGTCTTGCTTTTGCCTGAGGTCACAATGAAGTGGAATCACAATTAGTGAGCATGGCTGAACTTTAGTGAAAGCTTGGCTTTCACCTACAAGTGACAGTCAGTGGACCAGGCCCTGCCTCAATTCAGCTGATCCTAGAACTGAGTCTCCACTTCCTTATTTACTGTAATAAATTACCACAATCTGGAAAGCTTACAATGACAGAAATTTAGGCTCTCATTGTTCTGGGTGCTAGAAGTCCAAAATTAAGTAGTCATCTGGGGCATTTTTTCCTGGAGGCTCAGAGGCAAAATCTACTCTGTGCCCTTCCTCTTTGCCTTTGTCTCCACCTGGCCTTCTCCCTTGTATATCTCTGTCCCGGTTTTCCTCACTTTTTCCTAGTATAGATGTCACATTCTCATATACATGGGTTAAGACCTGAACACATCTTTTTGAAAGATATGATTCAACCCTGTATACCCTGTCTTTTTCATTGAGCACTTGCATAAGATTTTCTTTAAATAAATCAGTCCACTATGAATTAGGCTGTAAATGCTAGAAGAATCATCGCTGCAATCTTCTTGCTCCGGAATCCTCACTGAGCTGAGATGCTAGCCTCGCCAGTACTCTCGGTGGAACTTTGGATAAAAGGCTGTCCACTGTCTGTAGTTCACCTCTGCCATCTCATTCCCACCCTTGAACCTAGTGTTTAAGTCAGGGTT
>PVIR01020336.1:0-30976 GCA_004026965.1 Petromus typicus
GTTGAGATACTACTTTGGATATACTGAATTAAATAAAGGAAAAATTATAATTTTTTAAAAATCTATATTTTTCCCCTCCTTAAAACTCAGTTACATATGAATTTCATTTACTATGAGATACAGGAACTTAAATAAATTAGTATTTTTGAGGTTTAATGTCCTTATCTGTAAAACAGGAAAAATAATATTTAGTTACAGGATTAATATCTATCCACTCAAAACTACACTAAGCAATAAAAATTTTCTAATAAATTTACTAATTGTCATGGTTGTCTGATAATTATATTACTGGATAAGTTCTAAGAGCTCACGTTGCCCCTTCAAGACCTTCCTTCCAAGCATGATCACTTTAAACATGGCAAATTAGGCGCACACGTATTTATCTTACCTACAGCGCCTTCGATCAGAAACCCATTCAAGTCTTTAGAACTCAGAACGTCTGAACACGTGGCCCTAATCAAAATGTCTTCCACAGAATGCGATTTCTTTTTTCACTATTTCATCACTTGTTGCTTCACAATCTTCTCAGACTTTCCCCCAAGATAAACCTGGGCGGACCATCACTCTCCCCATGGCTTGTTACACTGTGGTAAAATACACATCACAAAATTAATCATCTGAATTATTTTGCAAGGGTTTCTGTAGCACGTAACCCAGACTGGGTTGCCTCAACCATGAATTTGTTTTGTCACAATTCTGGGATTTAGAAGTCTAAGATCAAAGTAACGGATTTAGTCTCTTCTGCATTCTTAGCTTATTGACAGCAGCCTTCTCACTATGTGCTCACTGGTCTTTTATTTTGGTGTATCTCTGTGTGTGTCTACATCTCTCTTGTTATAAGGCCATCAGATTGGAATAGGTCCAACATAACAACTTCATCCTAACGTGATCACCTCTCTAATGGCACTGTCTCCAAGTACAGTCACATTTTGGGATGCTGGATTGTACTACATGGAAGTTGAAAGAATATAATTCAGCCAGTAACACTGCATTAATCATTTTGGGGGTTACTGTGCAAATACAGAGTTAAATACATTTGCACAGTGCAAGCAATATTCAGAACTCTCTTCACCTTGCCAAACTGAGAATCTATAACCTATTTTGTTTGTTTTGTCTTGTCTTTGTTCATTTCTTTTTCAGTACTGGAGAATGAATTCCAGGTCTCTACCCTGATCTACATACCCAGCCAATCTTCTGAACAAGGCTTCCCTAAGCCAATAAGTTGCTTAGTCTGGGCTCCAACCTGAAATACTCCTCCCTCAGCCACCCTGGAATTCTTGCTCTATAGGCTCTTAGCAGTCACATTTCTCTCTCCCGGCCTAGGAAACCACCCTGCTGCCCTCTGCCACTATGAATTTGACTGCTGTGAGACCTAAAAGGAGTACAGTAGTAGTGAATTGTCCTTTGTTGTGATTGGCTAACTTCACTTACCATAGCACATGTGAGAAACTGTCCTCACCAGAGAGTCAGAGTGGGAGAAGTCTTTTCATGGCCGGTCACTGGTCCAGATATATTGGACCAGCCTCTCTGGATTGCAGTAAGTGCTCCCTGCTCTTAGAGATTTGAGTACAGAGATGTTAATAGTCTTCAGTGTTTTGAGCTCAAAGCCCTTCACTATCTTTTGTCCAGTCCCCAGACACTGCTCACACCTTCGCAATACCATCTCTTTCTTGCCAAGACCCCAACTGGTCATTTATGAATGAACCTCACTGAAATGTTGCTGAAGCCAATCAGTAGCTGTGAGAGGTGTCTAACACTATCTTCTCTCCCTGGTCTTGTGTTTCAAATTTCACAAAATGAAATGGCAAAAGTAGAAAGAGATGGTGACTCATTGCAAAGCAACGGGTGTGGCACCCAAACAATTAATGCTTCTCTACAGCCTTCTGTACTTTATCACTTAACTTGCTTCTGACCTGTGGTCACAGGATTACAGATCCTTGGAAGTGTTGTCTTCTCTTTTGTGAACTTTCGCATTATATCTAATCCACTCCTCTGTTGTTCCCATAATTACTAGTGCTTGTGTGATTACAGCTAACCAGTTTTGATATATTACCTTCCTCCCTCAAACACATACCCCTTGTGACTATTAGAATCCACTTATCAGAAGATAAGAAAGATGATTAACAATGGAAATATGAGTCATACTTTCAAAATATCTCCTCCATTGGCCCTTCCACTAGTGGTACAAATTATTCTTGGTATTATGCTCTTTAAGAGAAAAAAATGTGCCCAGTTTTAAATAAATCTAATTTCCTCTGTTTCTAAACATGCTCTTCCCATTCTGACTTGGATTAGAGCAGGGAAAAAATGAAGGATTTTTCAAATACTATTTTCAAGAATATTTTTATTTGATATGTTTAAAGTAGATCTGCAATAGAAGTTATCGTGCAACCATCACTTTCCAACCAATAGCTTTTCCATTTTAGGAAGAGGACAGACTGACATCGGCAGGAGTGATAGGAGCCAGAGGCCTAGGAAGACAAATGGAGACAAAGATGAAGATTGACAGAATGACCGAGTCCCAGATTGGTCTAGAAATGAGCAACATAGGAACAAGGGAAGTCTGACTTGATACAGATGAGACTTGTCCTTCTTCCTCATAACCAGATTCTCACTCCTCGTTCAGCCCAAGGACTTTAAAGTTCCCTCACGTCTGAGGAAATGTGTTCTCTTTCACTCCCCCTTTGGCTTCCCCATTAAGTCATGCAGAGGCTGAGACACACTAGAGTAGGGATCACCAGCAGTAACCTCAGGCTGACTTTAATTATACTGAGGAAGCTATTGAAAACTGTCTCCTTCTTGTTTTTGTTGTTTACTGCAGAGAAGCCCAAGTGTGGATGTTCTCACTTCAACCTAATACCCACCTAAATATAAATATTGCCTTAAAATACATTGTCACGCCAGAATGTGTAAATACAGAGACATTATATCTCATCTCTTCCTCGAGATCTCGGCTCTTATATAGCAAAGATTTTTTTTTTTATGTGGAAATTGAGTTGCCTGTCGTGATTAAGCACAGTGATCTGGTTTCCCTTAAGAAATATTTATTGAGCATTTATTATAAGCCCAACATGAGATGCTGAGAGGGTAATGGTGAACAAAATAAAACCCTGACCTCAAGACACTTACAACCCACCAGGGAAGAGATGGTTTCTGTAGAGAATTGGTTACTATGCAGTATGACACTCGTGACCACAAATATACATGCAGGAAGCCATGGAAAAACATAAACAGGAAGCAAATGCACAGGCTCAGAAAAGGATTTCCAGAAAATGACAGATAATTACTTGAGAAATAATCACCATAGCCACTGATATTTATTGAGTGCTTACCGGATCTAGCTGATTAAAAATTCATAACAACCGGGGAAGTAAATACTTTTTCCTAACATCATCACCATCACCGTAATCATCATTATCACCACTCCCGTCACCAAGGTCCAGCAAGGTTAAGGAATAGGAAATGTTAGGCTAAGGTTCCTGTCCTAGCATCTCTGGTCAGCATTATGTGCATGGCTCCAACACTAAGTAGCCTCCTGATAGGTGAGAAAATGGATTTATAGGAACAAAGATATGGTGGGGACGGAGGACACAACAGGTATTCCACTTGAGGGCTGAAAGTTAGAAGTTCAGGAGGGTTAGTGAAAAGCTCAGCTATCATAGGGAAGAAGCACAGAGAGGGGAAGCATTCAGGGCTCAAATCCTGGAGGATCAGGCAAAGCTACTTAGGAGATTCAACAGAGAACTAAGGCTAGATTCATATGGAAAAGGAAACTGAAGGAAGCCAGAAGATCCATCAGAAAAACATTGCACCAGTCCGGGAAAAAGATGGTGATGGCCTGGGTGAAGGGCGACGCTAACAGGCTCACCAGGAGGAATGTTTACAAGTGAGAGCAGGTGGAAGTAGGTGGTGAATCGGCTGTGGATACTGAGAGCAACGGCAGAGCCGGGAGGACTCGGCCCCATCTCTTGCCCTCGGATGGACAATGTGCTGCTCACCACAGTGACCCCAGAGGCCAGGAAGTGAGAAGGGGTGGAAGCTTTGTTGGTGGCTAGTGCTGAGTAGCCACAGAAGACCAAGCAGCATATTCCAAAAGATCTTTGGGTCTGACCATCAGCAACGAGAGCTATGCTAAACAGCACTCATTTCAGAACCTCTATTCTGCAAGCCCAGGCTGGGAGAGTTTGGACCCAAGGCAGGTGAGTAGAGCAAGAGAATAAAGCACAAAACCAAAAGCAGAACCAAGTAGCAGCACACTTGAAAGGCCTACAAAGAGGGGTAATCTGCAAGGGGTCCTGAGAAGCTGTCCTCAGAAGAGCAGCAGGAAGTGCTCTGCAATATTTGGTCACAGAAACCAGGATGTTTAAAACTGGTTACAGTAAAAGACATACCGCTATTAGTCCCCCTCAGAATCCTTCTCCCTTCAAACACACTTACCCATTGTTCTTGCCACTTTCCGAAGCAGATCCTCACTCGGGAGTGTATTTACAGGAGGTGTTCCTTGTGAATGTCACCGCCATGAGCCATCTCACAGAATGGCTGGCTCTGAAAGATGCCACAGGGTGTCCTCCTGTACCTTATGCATCAGATCTGACATCAGCTGACTTCGGGATCTTCCCAGTCGTAACCACGAGCTCCGCATTTCCCACTGACTCGGGCACCGAGGCAGCCACAACAGCACAACTAAAGGCACAAAGAGAGCTTACAACTACTTCAGAAACACTGAAGAACAGCAGAGGAGTGCCCAGGATGAGAGAGGGATATCTGGAGGGAAATCAATGGCAATGTGTCTTTCACTGTGTATTTTTTTTAAATCTAAGCACACATCATTTTTATCATATCTTACCTATGCTTAAAATATTTCATTAAAACATCTATTTTTTAATTATGCTTTCATCAGGTATTGTATGAATTACATTTGGGGGAAAACTCATGAGAATATGTGGCTCTAGGAAGGTACTCTGATCTGTAGTTGGTGACACCTATTACTTCATTAACAATAGTTTTAATTGTCTCCATTGCTGCCAACAGTCAACCTAAGAAACGTTGTAAATCAGTTTGAAACTAGAACTTCACAGTGTCATTTAATTTCAAAAGCATAAGAGAAACAATCCATTGTGTGTTTTATATAGATTGATGATAATGTTATCAGAGACTGAGGAAAAATATTAATATTGGTTTATAGATTTTAGTGTTTTTTAGATTGCATCATCAATGTTAACCTATTTTCATCCTGAAGGATGACTGATTAGATTTGGTTATGCAAACAAAATTTTACCACTTCAAATTGTTCTAAAAATGGAGCCACTACAGTTGTTGGGTGTGGAAGGGTATATGCTGTACTGAAAATAGAAATATCAAACTGACTCAATACACACACCCGTCCCCACCTACCACTGACTAACCTGATAACTAATTTATTGTGAAAAAAGAGTGACTTTAAATAATTTTTAATTATTAAAAGTATTTTCATTCTTTGAAAAGTTATTGGCATTGGTATTTTGCAAATATGTTCAGCAAAACCTTTATCTCGTTCAAAAAAGATTTTGAGAGGGTGTGGTATACACTTCCCAGTTTGTCAAATACAGTCGGAATATGGAAATGAGTCATTAGAAAACTAGGTTCGATCCTTTATAGCAGTTCCCTGAGCACTCGGAGCATCCCCAGGGGAATTAGAAAAAAAATACATGCAGGAAGCCAAAAAACATGAGAGAGGTGATCTCTTCTATTTTTTCCCACTTTTATTTGTTCCTTAATTCATTTTTTTCCTGTCAAAGAGATATATTTTGGCTGACTTAACTACCGACTTTATTATAAGGTGCAATCTGTCGAGATGAACAGGAGACTTACTCTACAAATGGCAAAGTGGAAAATAGTTAAGAAACTGGTCAACTCTGAGAAAAGAAATGACTTGAGAAGCAGGCAGCTTGCAGGGGATAAAGACGACACTCTATAAAAAGGTGGACCGCTCGTGTTATCAGGGCCAATTATGCTTTCTGCGAATGTAAACCTTTTTTAGTTGGGCGTCTTTAAATTCGTGCACATTTCTATAATAAAACCACAACACATTTTTGCGCCGTAGCTCCTGATCTTCCCTCGTTCTGCTTTTCTCTCTCCGAGTTAGGCCTTCTTTTAGCCCCGATCTTCCTGTGACAGCAGCTTGTAAATTTCAAGCACTCTCCATTCCCACCGCCACACACCCTGCCATCAACACCTCACTCACAGATCCTTGGGTTTCCAGATCTGACCTGGCATAACCTTGAAGCAGCTTTGCGTGATTGACAGCAGTTGCATTTATAGTATTATTTCTCACAGAGAGGAAAAGACTAGAAGATTTGTAGTGGCAACTGCCAAGGAATTTTGTGTAAAGAACTGTGGGTTATAGGAGCTTTTCCGACTCACTCAGGAACCAAATTCCAGGTTAGTCCTAATATAACTCAGCCGGGCAGCATTCTGTGCCTTTTGGCTTTGGGGTTCGGTATCTGACTTTCTTCCTGCCTCTTCTCGTTTGATTGGTATTTGCTTGATGTGGGTGGTGAAAGGCTGGAGCAATGTCAACAGGCTTAAATCCACTTGTTTGCGTCTCCCCTCCGCTCATCCTCCGTTTCCTCGGCTGTGCCCGGCCACTCATCCCGACAAGTCCTTTTCTGTCCCAGCTCCCTGCGTATCTCACCAACGCTGACGGGGAGGAAGCAAGGCCCGGCCTGGCAGGGAAACTGTTCTGGTTTCTGCTCACAAAGACACACACACACACACACACACACACACACACACACACACCTTAACGTGTAAGGTTTAAATCGTCATACCACACAGGAAAAGGACTTACCTCCTTCTCTTATTTCAAGCGGAACAAAAATCACTCAAATTCAACCTTTCTCAAACTCAGTTTGTCATCATCCTCAGCATCACTGGCGATGCCAACTTGGCTTTCAACAAGATGGCGCGTGGCAGCCACTCACACACGCTTTCAAGTATCCTGTTGACAGAATAGTGCGGCCCGTGGGTAGTGGAAAGAGCAGGGCCTACACCTGGGTGAGTACAAATATTTTAGGTTTTTCCCTTATTAAAATAAACATTTGACCGACAGCTCAACTTTGACCCTATGTGGGCCCTAAACTCTACTCTAATCCAGATGCATGTTTTTCAGCTGCTGTTTGACTAGGACCGCAGACTCCCCTAGTTTCTTTTTCTTTCTTGTCTTTTTCTGTGTAAAATCAGGAATAGAAGCAATTGCATCCATAGACGGCAAGCAGGGCTCCTGTTCAGTGATTAATGAGACCCTGAATAGGAAACTGGGTTCTCAGAGGGGCGCTATTTTGTATTAACAAGGCAAAATGCCAAGGTAAGAAATAAAACTGTTTTCCTCAGCACCAAAATATGTCATAATCCAGAAAAAGAAAAATGAAAAATGTTTTTGTTTTCATATTTAAGATTTCTCCCCTTAAACTTCTAAGTACTTTCCTTTTTCATTTTCATTGTATTTTCTCCTATATTGCTTGCTTCACCTACCCAATAAGAGAAAGAACAGGTGGTGTGTGTGTGTGTGTGTGTGTGTGTGTGTGTGTGTGTGTGTGTGTGTATAACAGAGACAGAGTCAGAGGGAAAGAAGGGACAGTGTGTGGAGAGAATACATACATGTATGAAGACAGAAATGGGGTGTCATGAGAAGGTCACAGAGAATAGAGAATGATTTTTTAAGGTATTTTACATGCTATTTCCATGGGTTAAACTGTCCTTGCCATTCCTAGAAAATAATTGCTTTCAAATAAGTCTAGTTTAGATTCTTTTGCTGCATATACTATTTACTCCGAGGCTTTTACATTTCCATTCTGTGCTTCTATTTCTGGACTAGTGAACAATGATTCTATTTCTGCTTAGATCTCTTGTGTTCTGGTGAGTCTTTCAAGAGGAGTGTAAAATCAGCTCACCTGACTGAACCTTTTTTCCTTTTATTTTTCTCTTTCTCAGCCTCACACGAGGGTCCTCCATTTTGTCCCTGTCAGCAGCAAAGTACAAGTGTGGCTGGGACAGAGGAAACCCTGAGGCTTGTGGAGCGACTGGTTACACACATTCAGTTCTGCAAATGGGAGTCCTTCGGGTGGATAATGGCAGAGAAAAAGATTTACTGACTCTGCCAGGCAAAGCTGGTACAAAGTTTCAGATAAATGTCCCGAATTAAATACCTTCCATTAAAGTAGAAAAGTAACACCATGAAAAGAACTTTCAGGGTTTTTAAAATTTTTGTTAGGAGATCTTTCTCCTCTCTATAAGAACAGCTCATGCTCATAGTTATAAGAAGAAGAAGGATCTCCACTTTGAGGAGTTTTACCACAGGTGTCATTAATGTCCAACGGGGACTTTGGAAATGCTTAGTTGCAAGAGGGTTTTCAAGTTCCCATTTTAATTACTAAAGAATAGGGAAACAGCAACAATTCGGTGTTCGGCTCACAAGAAGCCACGTTCCCTCGATCGTCTGAGGTCTCTTGTGAGGTCCCTCGATCGACCGTCTGAGGTCGGCTCACAGTATCGTCGATTGACACATTGTCTCTGTTTCTACAACTTACACACGAAATGATTCTTTAAAGCTCTGTGGGAAAAATCGCTGGATAGAAACAGCGGAGCAGAAGAGGAGAGATCGAAGCTGCGCTGTGGGTCGTCCGGGCTGCAGGTTCCCTACATTTTGCTTTGTGCTTTTCCTGGATTTTGTTCAGTTGTGTTCAGATTCTGTATTTCCTTAAACCAGAAGCCAAAAAAGAAAAGTGTTTACTTGTTAGGCTGTATTGGACCAATTTCACATTTTCATTTTTGACAAGTGGTATTTTAATTTCAACAGAAGGGATTTCCTAATGCTGCATAGATCGGAGCTATTTCACTGGCTCCTGGGGCAATCATTTCTCTTAAAAAGACACTTAAATCACTGCATGGTTTTCAATTCAAAAAACAGAACATGTAAAGATTTTTAAGAATCAGTCCTTTTCATTGTTGTCTAATGAGGCAAGTGTTTCATATTAAATACAAATTATCTAACACCATAGTCATCATGTTTAATTAGCAGTGATACTTAGAACTTCAATTCATCGAATGCTATGAGATGTTATCATTTGTTTGCTCAATATGTACTTTCAAAACCAATTTGATAAATTTTATTTATGATGACAATAAAATTGTGACAATATTTTGGAATGTTTAGGAAGATGATTACTATATGAAATTCCTTAATCACAATATTTGAACTCAAGAATGATTAATTCCATGTTTATCTCAAAAGTCCAACTTTGCTTGTTATTGTAGCAAAGATTTGCTCATTCAGATTCAACACAACCATCACACTATGCTTAGAAAAAACGAGAGCATTAAAAACTAGCATTAAAGTGTAGAAGGAAAATCAGACCACAGATGTTTCTAGCCCGAGTTTGGACAGTTGGCATTAGGAATAAACATTTATAATCATCACATCATGTTTGAAAATTATCAGGATATTTTGCCTTAAACACCAAACTTTCATATTTAGGAATTTTCAGATTGTCACTAGAGTTTTCAGCTTACAACAGACTAGGAACACATTTGTTTATGCCCAATTTATAGGCAAAATAATGAAAGATATCGGATATACTGTCAGATTTATCCCTATTAAATATCAGTCTTGTCATTTTCTCCTCCACAGCAAACTTCCCTGTAGACTGTGCTATCTACCTCTGCATATCTTGTTTGTTAAAAACCACTACCATTCTCCCTCTTGATAACTCATTAGTATTTGATTTGTAAAAATCTCCCCAAAATACTCAGACTGACAAATTGTTCACATCATAAACGCCTATCAAATTACTTCTCAACATTACATCTCAGATTTCAGTAGTGTACATGTCTTGATATGTTTCCATGTATTAAAATTATCCTCCAGAGGTGCCAGGTGTACTTGCTGAAGTTTCTCTTCCACCTTTATCATGGTTTAGTGTTATTTCTGAGCAAATCTGATGTTTCCCATAAATCCATATCTGGGCAGTAATCCTTCAGTTGCCTATTTCCTGGGCCACCATGAAGTTTTCTTTCTTTATTAGGTCTACACATCACAAAGAGAAGTGTCAAAGACCTACCTTAGTTTGGCATAGATGATATGGAAGGCCAACCATATTTGTTAAGTTTCTAAGTGATTTTTATATTGATCATTTCACTTCACCAGTCATACCACCAGAGTTGAGATAATCTTCCTGTCAATGATAATTGTATCTGAAGTTTCCTAGAAGGAAGCTTTAAAGTGAAAAATTCAGCCATTGGAGAACATAAACACAGTGTGTATATATTTATCATCATAGAATATACCTGTTTTGCACAAATTGCAATAATGCAGCCTCTGACAATATTCCAAAATAATTATTAGTTTTCTGTAAAGAAGGATAGCCACTTTGTAAATCTACTATTCAGACCCATTCATTTGGAATTATTAAAGTTCTTCAAATTATTCTTCACTCACATGGGTATGGCTCTTCTTAGTGCTTCTGCAGTAACTCCTAGCTAATTAAACTCCTATTCTTTATGTTTCTCATTAGACCTCAAACTCAGTCAGAAGTCAGTTTCATTCATTTTTCACCCTTCATTTAAAAGCGGGTCTGTTTTTACCCCACAGTATTGCTTTAAAGTTTGTGCATTGTATAGAGCTATCTTTTCCCTCCAGCACATTTTCTAAGAGCCACTCCTATTTTTCCATGCTTTTATCTGTATGTCTTAGACACATATATATTTAAATTTTTGTCCTTTACGCTCCTCATGTACTTTTCCCTTGGATGCAGTTATATAAGCTTTCTTTTATGAGAACATATTGAATGTTTTATTTTTACAATATAAAAAAAGAGGTCCATAGATGGGCTTCTAGAGGTCCAGAAACCCTCTGAGAGTTTATGCAAAACCTGTCTCTGTGCATCTGTGGAGAAAATCCATTATATCTAAAAATTCTCTGAGGAATTTGAAAGACAACAGAACATAGACTTCTAGCCTGGCCAGTGCTCAGCACCCCCACGACCACATGCACACACAGGCACCCCGCATCCTTACTCCCACACGGCTCCCCAGCAGGCTCTGTTGGTCTGCTCCTTCCAGGTGGCAGTTACGTTTCCTCAATAAGAACAGAGAAGAGATTGACCCAGAAAGATACCTTCTGTCATACAAATGTTGAGGTTTCACAAGTTACTTGTTCCCAGATGGATTCCATGCACCCAACCTTTCTCTGTTTTCTTTTCTTCCAGGAGTCAGGACCAGCCCTACATTGGGAGCCAGAGTAGGAGAGATGGTTTCAAGAACTGCAGATTAGAACAAAAATGAGGTTTCTCACCTCAGAAACTACAAAGAAATTATGTGGAGATCCTTTATTACTGTGCTCCACTATATTGTGATCTAAATAGGTTATTGCCAGCAGACCTGAGAGACCTCCCATGGTTAATTTAATGGAAAATGTACAATAAATGCCAACATGATTCTCAATTGAACCCTATATTTAAGTCATTCTAAGGAAAAGGCAAAATCACTTCATTTTGTTGCCATTTGTTTTCCTCTTGAAAAACATCATGCAGCTACTACAGCTCTAAATCTAGACCAAACCTTTCTTAGCTCCCAGCCACCCCCCAACACACTCCACAGCATTGTCCTGGCCTGGACATTCAGACTCCGCTGCCCCAGCCCCGTCCTACCTGTCCCACAGGACAAGCTCTCATTCATTGTGCTCAGTCTGGACTAGAATTTTGAACGTCTTTGTTTGGCACAGGGATAATTGGAATTAATTTTTAAACTAGTTTTTATTTAGTTATCATTTACTGTGAGGTATTACTTTTATTTACGCAAACTAAACTGTTTATAGTATAAGACATACAAATAGTTTCAGGGCACAGATTTCTCATCTGATCATGGATTTTAATGTTTTTTAAAACAGTTTTTCCTAAATTCATACACAATGAGCAAAAAATATGAATATGACCATAAATGTCTAAATATGGATCTATGTTGACTACCAGCATCTTAAAAATACACCATTTCTAACTTAACTTTTGATGCAAAGCCTAAAAGATGGAGAATTCTGATAAAAGACATCCCCACTTACAAAGTAGAGTAGTGGTGTACTCCCTCCTCCCAACATGCTAAAACAGACAGCAGGGGCCAATTTTGAGATGCTTCAGCCAAGACCTACTGAGGTCTGAAATGGTAAAGATCGAAAGACCCATTAGTAGCAGATCTATAGAGAAGGTACAGCAGAGCTACACCACCTCCCTCCCACTCTGGGGAGTCCAGAGGGGAAACTGCTCTTTCTTTGCCTCAAGTCAGGTGAAAGGAGTGGCTTACCTCCAACCCCTGGTTAGCGACTCAGCGAACTGGCCATGGAATGACACAGAATAAGATTGTACAAGGGAGAAAATGGCGAAAGTGGCTGATGGCAGCCAAAAAAGAAAGTTCAATAAGATAAATTATAGAGACAGATATGAGAGCAGAGGCAATGTATTTCTCCTGATCCAGTGTTGGCCATGCAGGAGAGAAAAGCTGAAGCCATTCTAAATCCAAGCCAAGAAAATGGCGTACAAGCTGGTATAGCTTTTTCAGGTGTGAAGGGGAGGGGATGAGCTCCTGCAGGTACTGACACTGGAGAAAGAACATGATCCCCAGCTGGAAGACAGGCCGGAAGCAGATGTGCATGGCTGCAGGGACAGAGAAGCACTTTTCAGCTTCATCTCTATGGACTCCTTTTTTTTTAAAATTAAATTTCAAAATGAATCTAAAAGTATGCTTAGAAATCCAAAATGGCTGTATATTAGTCATCTTTCCCGTCACTTGGACACAATATCTGACACTCACAACTTAAAGGAGAAGTTTAAAGCGGCTTATAGTTTTAGGGGATTCAGTCCACAGAAGATGGCAGGAAAAACATGGCGGAGGGTGAGGAAAACACGGTGGAAGGATGTGGCAGAACCAAATGCTCACTTCACAGCGGAGGGAAGCACACCTGGGGAAGAGTGGCAGCGAGGGACAAGCCCAGCCAAGGACTGTGTTATTCCCGAGGGCCCATGCGCATGATCCGCCTGGATCCACCCAGAGCTGTGCTTCATCAGTCCCATGCGTATGTCTTCACCCAGTCAAGTGGATGCATCACAATTAATGGTCAAAGGTAGCATCAGTAATTTGGTCAGTGTCAGAAATGTTTAGGGGCCAGGGAGTTAGCTCAGTGGTTCCGGCGCCTGTCTTGCAAGAGCAAGGGCCCGGGTTCGATTCCCCGGTAACCACATAACAATACTGGGTGTGGAGACCCACACCCAGCAGCAACCAGTACCACATGCCACAGTGCCGGGCGTGGTGGCTCACGTCTGTAATCCCAGCACTCGGGAGGCAGAGGCAGGAGGATTGTGATGTGAGTTGGAGGCTGAGCTGAGGGCCAGCCTGAACCACAAAGCGAGACCCTGTCTCAAAAAATCAAAAAAAAAAGAGAAATGTTTAAAATAGTTTCACAAAAAAATGGTGGTTCACTCATTGTCCAAGGCTTTCTTTCTAAACTCTAAAGCATCTGACTTCCATTGCTATGGTTAGGATGTTGTTCTCCAAAGTGGAAAAGAGACACACAGATGTAAAATCTGGGAAATCTTCCAAATTCATACCTTAAAAGATAGGATAGGTATAAAGGGCTCCTCCACGGGCAGTAGTATTTTCAAATAACACGCCTGGCTTCACATGTGTCACTGTGACAAGCTAAAGCAAATGAAATAGGTAAAATTGCTGATTTTGATCAATTAGCCGATAACCTTTCTAGTCGAACAACACTGATTATTTGCTTTTGTCTCTTTTCTCATACTACAGCACCTGGGTATATTGATTTCAACTGAGCTTTTGTTTTTACTGATTGATGGACCATCAGAAGCTCTTTCATCTCTTTAAAGTTTTAAGAAGATTTAAAGTTATATAGATGAAGTGAAAAGGAATAGAAGCCAATTTGAGAAACCAACCACCAGAAATGAAAAGAAAACAGACTGAAAAGTAAGGAAACAAATTTTATATATATGGGGGGGTGGTAGGGTGGGTGGGGCTATGGGAAAAAATGAGAATTAAGTTGTGTCTTATACTGGTACAAATCCCCATTATGGAGTGCAATCATGATGTGTATATTTAATGTACCAATAAAGATAATAAAAAGAAAACAGACTGAGTGGGAAGATGGCTCACACTGCGATCCTCTAAGACCTCGGGAGGTAGAAACCCCCCCAGTGCTTGCTAGAATTCTCCGCTGGCTTCATTTCTCCAAGCTACTGGCATGTGTCACCCTCCCAACCACCTTTGCTCAGAGATCTCATCTCAGTGTAACAACCATCTGTCAGCTGTACTCCTGTTTATGCCAACTCAGTGCTACCCAGAAAATCTCCTTTGCTGCCATCGAAGCATGTAAAGGAGTCTCAGTTTCGACATGACTTGGGTTTCTCTTTCAGGCTCTGCAACAATCTCTTTTACAATGCCCCCAATATTCATATTTACTCATAACTCCAGATTATAGGTCCCTGCTGGGGATTCATGTGCATGCACATTCTAGAATGTATCACTTACACAAAGACACACGTACATTCATGTGTACTCACTTTCCAGATGTGCTTGTGCCACAGCCAGTTGCAGCACCCACCAAATCCCACCCAATCCTGCATCCCATCTCCAAATGCTGTCTCCCAACTGTGCCCGGATGAGTACTCTTTTTGCTCAAAGCTGCTCTTTTGGAGGGAGAGCCAAAGAATGCTCCATGCACATCACCAATTGATGAGGGAGACCCAGGATGGTTCCCAGCAGGAGACCCTAGTTTTCCCAGCAACCTTCAGGCCCACAAAATACATTCTAAAGTTTACATGGAATAATTCTTTTTATTTAAATCAATAAAATACAGAAAGAAGGAAAGAACTACGAGATAAATGTCCCCTCTTTACAGTAGATTCTTCCAAGACATGATGCTCCATAGAGACTGTCTGGTGGCATTCAATATGATCAGTTTTGATTGTTACACCCCACGATGAAATCCCTTCACTTTATTCTTTGCCTTCCTGTCTCCTTTACAATTTCCTCCTCTTTTTTACTTCTCTGAGATTATACCTTTCACTAGAGCTTTAGAGGTTATCTTTGTTTCTAAGAATCGGTGGGAAGATATTGGGAAATAAACTAAGTCATCTTTTAAAGGGAGGGAAGGTTTTGGCCTTTGAAATTCACCTAATAGAACTATTTATTCAGTCCTTGAATGTTCCCTTTGTCATGGTCATTCACTTAGAGGTAGCTGAAAATATTACACAAAACTTCATCCCTCTCATTTAAATAACAAATGGTCCTCCAGAGATCCAAAGGGTTAATGAGCTACTTTAGTGCTTCATTATGCTGTGCTCTGATAGGTCTACTGAAAAATGAGTCATCTAGTCTGAGTCGCTGAAGTTAAAAAAAAAAAAAAAAACACTACATGAATATAACAAGTCAGGTGGTTTCCTATTCCCCCTGTGCCTTATCTATGTGTAAAAGTGAACTGTGCCATATTTCACTTGATCTTTGCCAAAAGGCTGAGAAGAATCATCATGATACATTCATATAAGTTGATAAAAATAATGTGGATATATCCCCCTTCAGTCACATAAACACAGTTCTGCTCCTTCTAACTGACTAAGACTAAGGAGCAGGAATAAGAAAGAAAACTATATCATGGTTAAATTGCTTCTATTATTTCAGGCAGCCTTTTTCCTAATGTTTAATGTCTTCACTTTAACCCCTCAGTGGAGGACAATTTTAGCTTTTCCTGGTCCTCACCATTTACAAATATGTGTCCTGGTCTCACAATCTCAGCATCATATTTTACCGGTATAATATATGTGTTTAATCGTCATTAATTGTCCAAGCTGCATTAATATCCCGGAAACTGACTGGAGGGCAGGTCGGTGGGAGGAGATGAAAGGAGCTTCTCCAATAATCAGCATCAAATCAAGATGAAATTTGCTAGAGCTGGCGTCACTTCGTACTGTGGGATTGATGTGATGAGGCTTTGATGACACATTCCTCCTTTTCTGTTGTATTGAATTGTTCTTTAAATGATAGAATTAAATGCTCAAAAATGAAAACTTTTGAGATGCTGGGCTCCTGAATCAACGCTGCAAAGATGAAGAAGCCTCGCTGTTATGTCTGTCAAACCCTGCTAGCTACACTTCACATTTGGCGCTTTTATATTTGTTCTTCTATTTCTATTTTGTTAAATAAAATGTTGGGACATAGACCAAGAAACACAGATTGTCCATAGCAGCATGAGACTTGGGCTGTGGTTGGAAATAATTTAAATTAAACATTACATGAACACTGAAGAAGTTTCCAACTTCCCAATTTAACTTGTGTATAAATTATACCCCCCTCAAAAAACAGAAAATGTAATACAGGAATATTATACTAAGGCATCTAAGAAACTAAATATATGATTGATAGATAGATAGATCTACTTTTGACTATAAATTATAATTTAAAATAATAAAAGCTAAATATATCCTCATTTTTAACAAGGAAGTGACTAAATCTCGCTGTGATAAAGTACCAAACATGGAAAAGTCCCTGGAACATAAATAATGTTTGAAAAAAATCTTACTTCAAATATAAATTATGCTTTTAGAAGTAATTCTAACCTAAGGCATACAACCTATGATCAGATAAAGAGCATTCATGGATGCCGATAATCCTGCCAATGCTTTTTAGCTGGGCAACTCAAAGTCTTCCTTTTATTCCACAGTTCTGCAAAACGCTGTGTTGCTTATCAAGTTTTAAAATAACTGCTTCTGTGTCCACATTTTGGCAGCCATAAACTATGGCGTGACTAGAACTTTGCTCATGTTACTTCGGATTCACAGGCTGTGTCTAAATGCAGCCTCTGAATTGGATTGCTCCACTCCAGAGCTAGCCAAATTGGTTGCAGAGATCTTCATCAAATGTTAAGATATCAAAAACATCCAATTATTAAAGCCTTTTTAAATCTATAGACCCAGACATAGTCTAGGCCAAGGTCCAACATATGCCACAGAATGACAGAAGATATTTAGAGGCTGATGTAACTCTTGGAATTGGTAACAGCTAACACTGATTGGAGGGGGGTGGAGAGTAGATGTTTTAAAAACCAATCCTGACCTAATCACATATAGGGTTACCAGAGGAGTTTCCTAAGGAGAATGACTTCTAGCCTACTTGTGGTTCTCTCTGTAGCCATAGGACAGTACAAGGGAACAGTCAATATACCATTTTAAAGAGTGATGAATAATTTTATGTACACCCATTACTTTAAAGACTGGATAAGTGAACACATTTCTAGAAACCAATAACTTACCAGAACACATTCAGAAAGAGGGTAACAGCCCAAGTAGTTTCCTAAGCATAATGAACACTAAGGTAGAGTTGAAAATATTCCCCCAAAGAAAACAATAGATCTAGGCAATTTTACAAGCAATTCTTACAAAACTGAGAACAAATTACAATCTTCTACAAGATGGAAGGTAGAGAAGGAACAGGGAAAAGAACACCTGATTCTATGAGATTATATTGAGCGACAAAAACAAAACCAAACAAGGACACGAAAAAGGAAAATGAAGTTGTAAATGAGGTGTAGTATGTTTAGTTGATATTGTGAAGTAGAAAATATTTAAAAGGAAAGAGTGTAAGGGTACATAACGAGGGGAAAACAAATGTGGTAATAATAAAGAAAAAAGAAAACAAAGATTGTATATATAGGGGGCCGGGGGATGTAGGGCAGGGGGGAAAAGGGAAAAAATGAGAATCAAGTCATGTCATATTCTGGTACAAACTCTTAATGCTGAATGCGATTATCATGTGTATTCACAATGTACCAATAAAGATAATTTTTTTAAAAAAAGGAAAATAAGGCCAATTTAATACATGCATAGAAATTCAAAAATCCCACACAAAATATTAGTGTATGATCATCAATTATGTTTCTGTCAATAATGCCATTAGGACTTGTGGTTTCAGCTTCATATAATAATCTTGGAAGCTGTTATCCCATACAACAACAACAACAAATAGTTGGACAAATTAAATGTATGCCTAAAATATACCAAAAAACTCAATTTATTTTTTTAAAAAATCAAAAATGTTCTTGTACCTATTAAATAACTGTGGTTGCAAGACAAATTGCAAATCCAAACCCAAGGGAAAGACATACTTAGCCAGAAAGAGAGGGAATCGAGAAATTGCTTCGCTAGAACAAAAGTTGTTCAAGCCATGACCTACAGGGACAATTAAATGGTGATTTTAACAACTGCCAAAGACTAGATATGGATGAATATGAGAGCAGAAAACCCCTGGAGTCCTAGATTTTAATCAGCTTTCCCTCCAGGAACCACAAAATGTTCTAATGGTACAAACCTGAGTTTCCCTTGTGGTTCTGGCAAAGGGAAAGAATAAGCTTCTGTAAAGTATGTCCAGAGACATCTCTGTTGAAAACAAACAAACAAAAGCCCACAGTCTAAACATAGACTTTGCTTTAGCAAAATCAGAATCTTTATCCCAGGAGAAGGAATTTCTCCCCACTGTTTCCTTCTTCAGGCTTCCTATCTCATTCAAGGGGAAAGAAAGACTAGCGCACAGGGAACAGACAGGGCTTCAAGGAATTTGATGTGAACACGGCAACCAAGGAAAGAACTACGAATGGTGAATAGAAGCAAACCACTGGAGGGTAGAAACCCTTGGGAAGATGATCGCCCTGTAAAAGACACCAACAGAGACCTTCTAAAAGACCACAGTTTGCTCAGAAGATTACAAAATATACCTTCTTTCTAGCCTGCATCACCACGCCAACTGAAATTCAGTAGCGTAACGGTGGATTGCAGCTAAGAAAGCAGCAAAACACAGGCTTTCTGAGGGGCCATTCAGAAAGAAGCTCCCACAGTGGAAAGAAATGACAAAAACAAGAGTTCTAGAAGCATCTGAAGCCCCAGAAAACATAGCTGTGACATCTTAAGCATAAGTATAATCCTAGCAAGATTAACATAAATCTTCATACTATTACCTGTGATGATATTTCCAGCTTTAAAAAGAAAGACATGGGCGTGACAAAAGGGATAAAGCACCCCAAGATGAAGAAACAAAGAAATTATCAAAGTGAGACCCAGTATGACACTGATGTTGGAACTGTCTGACGCGAATTTAAAATAAGCATGATTAGCATGTGTGAGTGTTGAGCTGACCTGTCAACTGCATGGGTTTGTAAGCCATGGGGATGAGTAAAGCACACCTTTGGGTGTCTCTACATAGTCACTGAAGCATGACCTTGGGCATGATATCTACTCACTGGCTCCTTCCTCTCTGGTGCCCCTTCCCTGCTTTGCTTCCTACAGATTTGTTGCACAGGACCCTTCAAATCACAGTGTCTCTGCCTTGGAGCCTGCTGACCATGAACTGACTCCTCTGAAACTGAAAATCAGATGAACTTCTCCATGGAGTTGCAAAAATCAGGTATTCTGTCCAGCAAGAGTAAAGATGACCAACACAAAAGACTGGTACAAGAGAAGTGGAGATGTGCTGTGACTGTACTTGAACATGTGGCTCCAAAGCTTTGGAAACTAGTTTGGGGAAAGAATTTGGAGAGATTTGAACATATGGGCTATAAAAGCCCTCGAATGCTGTAAGCAGAGCCTGGTAGGTGATTCTAATCAGAAAGTCAGAGGTCAAAGGTCAAAGGTTAGGAAACCAGAAAGCTATAGAATTTCACTCAGTTAAGGTCAGGTTCGTGAGGCTTCAGTTAGGAATGAGGACACCTTTGAGATACAAACTAGAGGCTGTGCATGTGACAGCCTTAAAAAATTAAAAATTGTCTACATTTTTCTTATGTCGGAGGACTCGAGAGAAGGCTGAGTATAAGGGATATGCTCTAGTGATTTAACAGGAAATTTCAGGGCAGCCCACCATTCAAGCTGTGGCATGGACACTGATAATTACTTTTTGGAAGGTATAGAGTGAGAAATGGGAACAAAAATCGAACAAAAAGACTTAAAACATTTAAATTTTGGTTCAGAAAGAAATACGTGAAGTTGGGGGCCAAAGGAAGCGTGGTTGCTGGGATCAGCCCCCATTAAAATAAACCAAGTATTTTCAACTAGAAAAAAGAAGTTGCATCTCAAGAATTATTTGGACATCAGCTATCTCAGGCTGCAAAAGTATAAACCTTTCCCTTGAGAAGGGATCTTAGGAAACCGATCCCCGTGAATTCATTCCACAATGTTCTGCCATCCAGGCAGTGAGAGGCTACTGCAGCCGTGCTCCACGGGGCCCAGCCTAGTGCTTTCAGTGACAGCAGACTTTGGCATTGTCACACAATGCTGGCTATTCAGATATAAAGAATTTAATATCTGTGGGTTCATAGAAACTGCCACCTACATTTCAATAGAAGGCCAGAGAAGCTAGGCAATATATTCTTGGGAGAGCTTATTAAACTCCGGGAATGGAGCCAAAATTTCAAGGGAGACCTGGGGGTGGTGAAATACCAGGAGTGTGGAATGTGCAACAAGGAAAGCTATAGGTTGTGAGCAAACCCTGTACAAGAGGAAAAATATTTGAACTTTAGCCATTAAGGCCACAGAAGTGTTGCTTTGGATCTCTGGAACTCACATCTCACCAGTGTGCTCCAGAAGCCACACGTCAAGCTATGGAACTTTATGTTTGCCCTACTGGGTTTGAGGCTCAGTTTACTCCTCTTCTGTTCTATCCTCATATTCCTTCCTTCTGGAATGAAAATATTTACCAGGTACCTTTGTGTATTAAAATATTATAGATCACGTTTTGAATTTTACAGAGGTTCACAGCTATGAATTTGTCATGAGTCTCGGAAGTGATTTTTGTCTTGGGCTTCTGAACAGTTCTGAAACTACTGAGACTTTGGGGAACAAATTATTCCATTTCCAGTTGAACATAGAACAGTTGCACCATTTTAGGTAGAATTATTAACTTTTTACTATGTATTTGAAGATAAAGTATAGTTTAAGATGTTTTGAATATCAAGCTAAAAAGGAAGAAAATGTGAAATTAAGCTCGACTGTCACCTTGATTTACTTGTGAATAAATCTCACTTTTGGGTGGGTCTGTGTGGATCATAAAGATTTGACCTTCGGTTCTATATATGGTCCCTGGCTCCTTCTTCTCTGGCACTATTACCCTGATCTGTTTCTCAACTACCAAGAACTAAGCAGCTTTGCTTCACCATATCCTTCCATACGATGATTTCACTTTGAGTCTCAACAACAGTAGACTCAGTGCTCTGAAATCATGGACCAAATAAGCCTCTCCCTTAGATTGTAGGTTTCAGATATTTTGCCCACCCATGGGAAACCTAATACAATGTGCCAAGAAGTATAATGGAAAAAAACAGAAAGTATGAAAGTTCAGATGGGTAATATAAGAGATGGAAACTTTCAGAAATAATCTAAAGGAAAGGCTAGAAATTACAAACATAATTTTTAAAAAGATGCCTTTGGTAATCTTATTAACAGATTGGAAATGGATAATAAAAGAATCCTAAACTCAAGAAAAACAAAACAATAGAACATCTCAAGTTGAAATGCAAAGAAAAATCTATGGAAACATATTAGAATATCTAAGAACTATGAAGCAATTTCAAGAGGGGTTATTAAGATATGAAAATTTATGTTAATAACAGGTATATATTAATAATAATAAGTGTTACATATTAATATATACCCTAAAGAGTCTTGTTTACTCTATAAAAGAATTTGGAAAGTCATATAAGCAATAGGGTGCCACTAAAGAATTTCAAAGAGGAATAATGTGATTTAATTTGTACCTTGGAAGGATTTGCCTGACGTTAAGATAGAAGAGAAAATGAATGGAGGTTAGACCGAAGCTAAGAAAAGAAGGAAAGAAGGAGTCTGAGCGTGCCTAGTGTCAGCTCTCGTCAAGACGCCAGCGCAGGAAGCCAAGTAGAGCAGAGACAAGGGAGTAACACAGGAGGCGAGAAAGAGCTGGAGTCCACAGCCTTCAATGACTGTGACTGTGGAGAAGGAGGCCCGGGTTGACGGGAGCGTTGAGTTGCACTGTGAACACACTTAGTGAGAATAATGAAGGAATTCCCAGGTGGACATGTTCTGTAGATACAGAGACCCCCCAGGGAGAGGAAAAGAACAAAATCAGTCGCACTGAAAATAAAGTAACAAATCAAAGCACACTCATATATTGTTAGGAAGAGCCTAATGTCATTTATGATGGTTTGGGGACATTGCTTCGTACATGTGTTACCTGGAAAAACAATATCCAAAATTAAACTACTGCTAAATTGTAGTCTTTTAATTAAAGTAAAGTCAGGTTTAGCACTGTCAAAATATTTAATTTAAATGAACTCAAGGCACTCAAATTAGTAAATACATTCTTTTTAAACTTAAATTATCATTTCTATCCTTTCTGACTTCAATAAATATTTCCTTCAATTTGTTACTTATATATAGAATGAATATAAATCAAACTGTCCGAGTGGTTAATCTAGGACATCTTTATATATATTTTTAACCAATCCAAACAATGCCAACAGCAGTCCCATGGGTCCTGAAAAAATTAGTCTAATATCCCAGGGCCAATGAAAATAACCCCACAGTGATATCAAGGTCACGGTAGATCCTTCTATAAACCTCTGAGTAACTATACTAATGAGATCAAAGAAACATCGGAAGCAAATCTAGCTTTCCAGATTTTAGAGTATTGTGGAAGAAATGATTACATTGGTGACCAGAGAAAGCTTATGCATTTCTTCTTGTGCAAAGATATTTAACTCAATAAATATTCCAAAGATCATGAGAAGAGCCAGGGATATAGCTCCGGGGTGCCACACCTGCCTCACAAGTGCAAATTCCTGAGTTTGATCGTCTGTACCAAAAAAAAAAAAAAAAAGAAAGAAAAGAAAAAAGAAAATTATGAGAAAGCTGCCAACATTTCACAACGGAGCTTTTACATTTGCATGAAGCAATCATAGAACTGACATGGAAAGGTTTGGGGCTTTCTTGTTTTGGCTTTCTCTAATCCTCTAAGAAGCAACATGTTTTTCAGTGTCATGGGTAATTTCCTTGGTCCCTTTTGACATTATTCATTATCTTTCAATTCCCCTAGTTCTGCCTTTTTTCAGAATCTGCCCTTGTCATTTATCTCTCTAATTTTTCCTCTAGATGTGGGCAGAGGCAGACGGACTCCAAGTCTAGGAGAACCTAGATATGCCTGTGCCATTAAATACAGCACACTGTGTTCCATTTTTCTTTAGTTACAGGGCATTCTACAAGGAATGTTCAAAACAATTATATTGCATTTTAGGTGATAAAAATATAGCTTTCTGTTTTAATCTTCTACAAAGTTTGGGTTAAGTTGGGGGTTTTTTTTACTACCATTGTTCTTGAAAACATAGCTGATTGAAACTCTGAAGTTTGCTTCCAAATATTGAAAATGACTTCTTTTCACTTTTCTTTTTTATTTCATTAAACAATATAATAAACTCAGCATCTAGTTGCTAGAAAGTCTGGAAATTAGGGAACCCCAGCACAACTTTTTCATTTTTTATGCTTCTCTCTGAAAGCCGATAGTTTAGTTAACAGAAGCTATCTTTTGAACCAAACATCTATTTTAGCTCTTAACAGGCATCATATTTACATATAAACCCCTAAAGTAGGAATTAACAATACCCTATGATATTAGATATTCAAAATAGATATTTAAACTAGTAGTTTTATGATTTTACATACTTTTCCATGTATAATCTTAAATAGCATATATATGCTTAAATGATTGTGTTTAGAGGTTAAGAATGCTCATGAAAATCTTTCATTTTTCATATCCTTAGAGTAACTGAATGATTCTCATTTTATTCAGTGAATTAACCTTTGCTGGAATAATTCTACACCATGCTGATTTTTGTTTGCTGCAACTACTGTAGTAATTCTCACTCCTACAGTGCTTTTATAAATCAGTGTACATAAAGGTCACACCATTTGATGAAAGGCTTAGGATTCACTTTCAAAGTAAGGAAAGACTCAACAGAACAGGGAGGAAAAAGTTGGAGTCGAGAAAGTAGCTTTATTTGCCACAACATGATCACACTATTGTTTCAGGTCCATACCTGTCACTACCTGTCCATTCTTGTGTCCTCTTTCAATCTCTTTCCAAAATTTGTTGCTGGAGCTTGATCTGTGTCCCTAAGAAGACAGCACTGAGAACTAAGACTCTGTAGTCAATACTGTTCGTTATCAGGACAGTGTATCACTTTCCTATGGCCGCTGTAACAAATACATAATAGTCATGGGAGTCAGAAATCCAAAATGAAGCTCTCAACATCACATACAATAACTTTTAAGGATGCGTTCCCTCTGGGAGTGGGAAGCAAGAGGCTGCTTCCCTGCGTTTTCCAGCTCCTAGCAACCACTCCCCTTCCTTCGTCATCGTTCCCCTTTCTCCATCTTAAAAGCCAGAACTACCTGGCTAGGTTCTTGTCATGCTTCCATGTCTCTGCTTTTCTTTTCCAGTTCCCTTTTCTACTTTTAAGAATGCCTCTTGGCCTATCTGGATAATACCAAATAATTTCTCCATCTTAAAGTCGAGTGGTTACCAATGTTAATCATTGGCCCAATCCTAAGTCATCTTTACCAATATCTTAGACCATGTGGGTTGCCATAACAACATGTTTAGACAGGCTCATTTACAAACAGTAGAATTTACTGCTCACAGTTCTGAAAGTCCAAAATCAACGGGCAGGAATCTTCATGCCCTAATACCTACGAAAGACCTTGCTTCTTAATATTATCTTCTCAGAGGTAAGGGTACAACATATGGAGTGGGGGAGCACTGACATCCAGTCTCTACCACGTAGCCTCCTCACATACATTAGTATGTGGACTTTTCTGTGGAGCCATCATCCTGCCTATCACAGGCAGGACCATCTGCTGTCCTTCCACAGACATCACAGGACACCTGACACTGTCACCCTCACAAGCACGAGCAGTCAGCAAAGACAGGAGGGCTTCTAGCAGCCACTGCAGCACTTTCTTGTGGCTGCTGCCACACGTCATTGACTTCTTGAGAAGCAGAGGGCTTGCTGGGAGCTAGAAGAGCCAGAACTCCATACCTGTGTATCTCAGCAGCTTCCGTCCCAGAATTTGGGTTCTGACACCCCCCAGCCTGCTCTTAGACCTGCTAATAAGCTAATGACTCTCCACAGAAAATACCTAAGATGCTCCTGCATTCCTTAGAGTGATGGCAAAACCAATGTTACGGCTTCTTCCTAACAGCAAGATAGAAAATGAACCCCACAGAAGAGGGAACAGAGCTCAGGTGACTCACAGCACCACACTGCAATGATCTGAGTATGGCACTCAAAAGTTCATCTATTAGAAAATGAATCCCCCAACTCTTACGTTAAAGGTATTTAGAGATTAGACCTTTGCTGGGCAATTGGAATTAGATGATGGTATGAAGGTGGGGCTCCTCTATGGTATTAGTGGTTTTCTTGTAAAAGAGGAAAGCAAGACTCAAGCTAGCTCACTGGCCCTTGTCCCCTCTCTGACTCTCCCCAGGGGCTATGCAGACGTCAGCACAATATTCCTGGGTCAAATGAAATGTCTATTTGTTATAAATTATTCAGAATGGGGTATTTTGTTCTGGCAATAAAACTTAGAATCAAGACACTGGTCTTAGTTCCTAACCTATGAAAGGAACTCATATGGGTATACAGACTTGAAACTCCAATTCCAGTCTCTAGGCCCAGAAAATCCAGGGCCCAGGTTCATGAGGCCTCAGTGTCTTGACAAAGAACAAAAGTGAATCCCCCAAGGTTTGAGTCCCTGATAAAGAGAACAACTACTTTTTGAAGAGGGAGAGAAGGGACATGTATGAAGGAAAGTAGAGGAAGAGAGAAATCTAACCCAAACCAACAGACAAGTGTGATCTCAAATTTCAGATGAACGGTGCCGAAAAAATATAAAAGGAAGAGCAAAGTGAGGAGGGAAATAACATTATTTTGTGACGTCAAGATGGATAAGCTCTGCCTTGTTTTGATCTTGAACTAGAACGGATCATATGGGACTGAGTGTAACCAAGTGGAGTCTTACCCAACTGACTGGCTCTCAGCAATGGCTAAGATCTTCTTACTGCCTGGACTCACCCCTGCCAGCAGTATGTGGGGTGTTAACAGGAGCCTGGTTTTTCCGCAGAATATAACCAGCCTTCTATTGGGATCCAGCCTTAGAGCTGAGATGATCTTCTGCCATCTTGGGTCCCACCTGTGCTGGGTCCCACCTGGTCTCCTCTCTCTCCTTGGCATTCTTACAGCCTAGTTGTTAAAAGTTACCCAGAACCCCCTGGGGCTAAGCACAGAGCACCCTGGCCACAGAGTCCCTGGTCCATCTCCAGCACTGTGCAGCTTTGAAATTTCCCATACTGCCTTCCTGTGCAATACACAGTTTTCAGGCCTTCAGAAGACATCAGAGGTAGATTTGCCTTTGTTCCGAATTTTTTGTTTCCCTACCTTACTCTCGCTATAGGCCAAAATATATTCTTGGAATTTATTCTGTTGATTACCACACATATTGAGTAAACTACATGCGTATACAAAGCAGACACTTAGCTATCAAAGCAGACAGCGGTGCATCCTCTTATTTTCACAGACTCATATTCACATCTATCTCATTTTTTCTTTTGCTTTCCTCCAGAGGTGTTTGATTCTTGTTCACCGCACCCCGCCAGCATGAGGTGCTACTGTCTCAAAGCAACCAGCATGGAGCCGGATGGTTAATGGTGAGATGAAAATGAGAACAAGATCAGGCAGAGACGGCTGAAGAAAGCTAAGAGAGGCCCAAAGTCTTATCTTTTTACAAAATGAGAAGCGAGCCATAGAACCTTGATGCCCTCAAATGTCAGCGCGAAAGGACAGAGCGCATCCTGCCCAGCCTGCTCTTTGCTGGAGTATTAATTTGCCTTTCTCCGCTGTCTCATAAGCATTTATATCAGCTTTCCCAAGGCTTCATCTCTGATGTAGGGTGCAGTTCTTCAAAGAGTGAAGATCTTCAATTGCTTCTGCAGAGCCCTGAACATGTGTTTGTGTCCAATAAATGCTCTGGGAGCTCAAGCAGGTGGGGTGAGCACAGTGCTTTAAATGAGATTTTTTTTTCCTTCCCCTAGAGCTGGACAGAAAATGCCCATTTGCTTGTCACCAAGCTGTAATAAGCTCTGATGACCTGGTTGTGAGGTCAAGGGCACCAGGGACCCCATGGCCTGCCAGGCTGTGCACGCTAGGTTTCCTTCATGAGCACTGAAAATCACACCTTCTGCTCCCATCCCCCTCCGAGAGGCCAGCAACCGTGCATGCCCTGGTCACCCTCAAGTGCCTTTGCTCAAAGCCGCACATCTTGTCAGACCGTTTGCCCACATCACTGCAATCTGTGTGCAAGGAAGCCTGAAACGAGTCCGTGTGCGGAAAGCAATGGAAAGTACAAGAGGTTCTGAAATTTGTGAGCCTGGGAAATCAGCGATTCAGATGGAAGCTGCTCCTCTCCGCTCTTCCAAGTTGAAAGCACTCGAGGCAAGAGAGCAGCGCCACTACCTTGCGCTGATTCATGTTGACCTGACTTGACCTTTTGCCTGATGTTGCATTGGGCCTCCAGCTAGACCGGAAAACCACAGCTCCCACCCACGAGCACGTGTGACCCGCGCTGTCTCCCACAGTGGGTACCAGAGAAGCCCCTCTTCTCCCAGCCCTGCTTCTTTCCCATTCTGCTCATCTGCTCACTTCTGGTCCTTTACATTTGAGGTCTCCAGCTCTGGTTACGGGTGATATTAACTAAGTGTGTGTTAATTCTTTTCTGTCTCCTAGAAGTTATGATGATCTGAGCAGTGGTGATATCACTGCTTAAGAAGGAGACGGAGACAGCCAGAAACTATTCAGAGAGATTTTCTTCTGTGTAAAATGGCAATATCCTTACATGGGGGGGAGGGGTCTATGTACATTTTATGCTGTTTTGATTAACTTCCTCTTGTGTCCAAGGTAATCTTCATGTATTTAAGACACGGGGGGAGGAGGACAAAGCAGCATTACTGCTAAAGGGACAGTGAGCACTGTCCTGCACTACAACTGTTACACTTCTACTATTTACTTGGCAACTGAATCAAATTCAAATAAACCTACAGTTACTTGGTACAATGAAGTAAGCATGCCTCATGATTCAAAGCACTCAAGAGGTGCAGAAAGTTCAGGAATAACTGACCTCATCTGTGTTTCCGCTTTGGCTTAAGTGAGTTGAATCACTCTTGACTAGGTGACACAGGCTTAAGGCCAACCGCGAAGGTTCAAGTCAAGGAATGTGCTTCCATCGTGTTCTTCAGATCTTTCCTGCAAAACAATGACTCAACATTACATCAAGTGTTTCAATAAAGATGTTGTTACAGCTAAAGAAGTGCTGTCATTCTTGCCACTGTCTAAAGCAGCTCTGGAAGTCCTCCTTCATGAGTGTCTCTAGTTACAGTGTCATGGCTGCCTCTGTATCCTGCATGGACTCAAAACATTTATCTTTTATGGCCATTTTGACTTTGGGGAAGAGCCAGAAGTCACATGGTATCAAATCCAGTGAATAAGGCAGATAAGGACACATCAGAAGGTCTTTACAAGATATCCTTTCTGTTGGATGATACTTGGTAGTATCTCCTTGTTCATACCTTGTCAAGACTCTCACAAAAGAGGATTTCCATAACTTCTTCCAAAACTTTAAGAAGTGTCAAGAACAGTGGTATGTGTTTGAAGTAAGAGGGAATATTTCAAGAGGAATTGGAGGCAAGGTGTCACTTACTGCAATAATTTCCTAATTTATAAACATTCACTACATATTTTGGCCACCTCTTGTATGTACAACCAAATGCCAAACATAGTCCTGTTTTGAAATGACTCAAAGACATACCAACTAGACAGCACTTCGCTAACTACTTCCACCCTACACCATTTTTGGCTTCATTAAGCTATGTGAACTACATTATCTTATTCGCACAAGATTCTTCATTTTCCTAACATAGATTTAGATATCTACAGTCAGTTTTCCCTTAAGCTCTTTACCGAAGAGATCTTTATTTACAATAGGCACTTAAATGAATATTTGAAAATGAACAAAGAGATGAATAAGTGCATAAGTCAGACAAAGTCCTACCCATGAATGAGAGTTTCTTGGTGCCTCTCTACCTCTTCACCTTCCATTCCCACACCAAGCATCAGAGGACACTGTAAGGCCCTAGATATGACTCAGGCCCACAAGCACCTTCGCTCCTGGGCATACGCCTAGCAAGCATCCACACCTACATACTCTTAGCATCTGTGTAAGGCTTGCAGCATTTCTGATCTGAATATTGGTGATAATATTTGTGAGCAAATCAATATTTTACCCATAATGATTCAACTTGGAAACAAACATTTTCTATCAGTTCCCGTAGGCTCCCAAATCAATTTCATCGAAGAGCATCCTGAGATTGCAAGGCAAACTCCTTTTCTATGTAAACCAATATTTTCTTGGTACAATACGAGGCAAGCAAATAGAAGGCAGAAATAAATTGGATTTTGAAGCTGTGCCATGCCGCAAATGTCATTCAGAGTCATGGATTTTTTTTTTAACAGTTCTCAAACATTTTTTTAAAAATCTTTATTGGTACATTATGTATACACATCATGATTGCACTCCATAATGGGGATTTGTACCAGTATAAGACACAACTTAATTCTCACTTTTTCCCATAGCCCTACCCACCCTACCCACCCCCCCATATACATAAAATTTGTTTCCTTACTTTTTTGTTACAATCTTATTATTTTTCCCCCTTCACAATATTTTACTTTGAGCATTTTCTATTTCACAATATACAACATACAATTCTAGGACTCATTTACATCTTTGATTTCTCATACCAGAGAAAAGACGCAATATGTACCTATCTGTGTCCTATCTATTTCACTTATGAGGATATCCTCAAGGTATATCCATTTAAGTAGAAATAATTCAAACTTATCATTTTTAATGGCAGAGTAATACTCCATTCTATAGAAGAACCACAGCCTTTTTATTCAGTCTCCAGATGATGGACATTTAGGTTGTTTCCAAGATGTAGCAATCACAAATTGGGCTACTATAAACATGGGTGTACACATGTCACTGTGATATGAGTCTTTTAATTCTTGTGTGTATATACCTAGCAGGGCAATGGCCAGGTCAAATGGGACCTCCAATCCTAGCTTTCTGAGGAATCTCTAAACTGATCCCCACAGGAGTTGTGTGAGTCTACAGTCCCACCAACAGTGGAGAAGGGTTCCTTCTTCTCCACAGCCTCGCCAACATTTGCTGTTGGCTCAATCTGAAATGGCAGCCATTCTATGCAGAGTGAGATGAAATCTCAGTGTTGCTTTCATCTGCATCTCTCCAAACTTTCATCTGGAACCACAAAAGACCTAGAATAACCAAAGCAATTCTAAGCAACGGGACATGGTGGGGGGTATTGCAACTCTGAACCTGAAACTATACTGTAAAGCCACCGTGATAAAAACTGCATGATACTGGCAAAGTAACAGACCTGAGGATCAATGGAGTAGACTGGAAGATCCAGAAACTACTCCAGATACACTGAGCCACCTCATCTTTGACAAAGGAGCCAAAAATCCTCAATGGAGGAAAGATAGCCTCTTTAATAAATGGTGCTGGAAAAACTGGGCTTTAACTCGCCAAAGACTAAAACTAGATCTAACTCTTTCACCATGTACCAAACTAAAATCAAAGTGAATAAGAGTCCTAAATATTAAAACAGACACTCTAAACCTGTTGCAAAACAGGTTAGGTAAAACTCTCGAAGACATTGGCTTAGGGAAAGACTTCATGAACAAAACTTCTATAGCACAGGAATTGGCTGAAGAAATCAACAAATGGTTCCTCATTCTTTT
>PVIR01020337.1:0-30753 GCA_004026965.1 Petromus typicus
CAAGGACCCTCATGTTCGGGTGAGGAAGGCGCAGCAGCCACAGCACCTGGCCAGGTCACAGCGTGGAGACAGCAGAGAGCGCAGCCCGAGGCCCTCGTCATCACAGACTGACCAGCGGGACGGGGCTCTGGGCGCTGGAGACTCAGCGGTGAGCGCGACAGACCAAGACTGCGCTCACAGTGCTGATGTGCACTCTTCAGAGAAAAGTAAATCCACAATATGCAGAGAAGAAAACAGAAAAGCAGGTTTAAAGCAACAATCAGTCTGCCAGAAGAGTAGAGCGAGGAGGGACTCAGAGAATTTGCAGAGATGTGAGCTCTAATGAAGGGCGGGGAGGGGGGGTTCCAGCACATCTGTACGTGGGTGCTGCAGGCACAAGGCCCTGCGAGGAAGCTACAAGAAGACTGCAAGGCTGGAGTAGAGTGGACGAGGGACCTTGTGCTGGAAACTGGGTCAGCGATGCCGCCTGAGCAGCAGTCTGGGACAGAGCAGGAACGGCCGCTGCAGATGTCATCAGGGGAAACCAATCTTCTGGTTTGAAATGTTAATTCCAGCTGCTGGTTACAATCATCTGTGGGGTGGCAGGGAAACAAACCGAGAACACTGCAATACCCATGTGAAAGGAGATGGTGGCTTAGACCAGGTGGCAATGGCAGAGGTGAGAATAAGCCATATTCTGGGGGCCGGGGAGTTAGCTCAGTGGTTCCGGCGCCTGTCTTGCAAGCGCAAGGACCCGGGTTCGATTCCCCGGACCCGGGTTCGATTCCCCGGTAACCACATAACAATACTGGGTGTGGAGACCCACACCCAGCAGCAACTAGTACCACATACCACAGTGCCGGGCGTGGTGGCTCACGCCTGTAATCCCAGCACTCAGGAGGCAGAGGCAGGAGGATTGTGATGTGAGTTTGAGGCTGAGCTCAGGGCCAGCCTGAACCACAAAGCGAGACCCTGTCTCAAAAAAACCAAAAAAAAAAAAAAAAGAATAAGCCATATTCTGGACGTTTGTTAACTTTCATTTCTGGTGTGTCACAGCTTGTAGGTAGATATTCCTCCAGAGCCCCCTGTAGTCACAAGTGGGGCTTTCTGCATGCAGCTGCATCTAGGGTGTGTGATGCTGGATTAAGGTTATCCTACCTACCGAGGCATGGGTGGTACTAATCAATATGCTTTCAGCCTGGATAGGCTTCTGCCACTGCACATGCTTGCTGCTTTTACTCTGCCCTGCTTTGCCATGTACTATCCTGCCATGCCACCTAACCCTGGAGGCAGCCGGCTATGGACCAAACCTCTACAAACTGCAAGCTAAACAATCTTTTCCTCCTTTAATGTTAGGTGCAAGGTTTCCTTTTTTTTGTTTTTTTGTTTTTGTTGTTGTT
The DNA here is from genome assembly GCA_004026965.1 of Petromus typicus. Classification (NCBI taxonomy): domain Eukaryota; kingdom Metazoa; phylum Chordata; class Mammalia; order Rodentia; family Petromuridae; genus Petromus; species Petromus typicus. The sequence continues at coordinate 1,380 of PVIR01020337.1, forward strand.
GTTGTTTTTTAAGACAGGGTCTGGCTTTATAGTTCAGGCTGGCCCTGAGTTCAGCCTCAAACTCACTTTACAGCAATCCTCCTGCCTTTGACTCCCGAGTGCTGGGATGACAGGCGTGAGCCACCATGCCGGGCACTGTGGTATGTGGTAGTGATTGCAGCTGGGTGTGAGTCTCCACGCCCAGTATTGTACGTGGTTACCGGGGATTGAACCCAGACCCTTGTACTTGCAAGACAGGCACCAGAATCACTGAGCTAAATCCCCCGCCCAGGTGTATGGTATTTTGCCTCAGCAATGAGAGAAATAACTAAGATAAGCTCTATGATGAACCTGGTGCATGCTCAGCACATGCCCTTCCACTGAACAACAGCCCCAGCCTGGACAGAGTCTGAAAGTAACACGAAGCAGGATTCATACACGGATTTGATAAGGACTGTGCAAGAAGGAGTTAATGAGGACTCTGAGGGCTTGACCTGAACAGTTGGGAAGCTGGAGTTTCATGTGACAAGACGAGACCAGTGTGGTGCACACACTTGTGACCGCAGCACTCGGACGGCCGCAGCACACTGAGTTCAAGAGCGGCCTGAGCCACCTAGCAAGGCCTGGTGGCAACAAACCTACAGCTTCTGACTATATGAAAAAGACTGCAGTAGGAAGACAACCACAGGACAAACCCACGGAAACAGGGCAAGAATTGAGATAAGCTTGGATCTCTTTGGCTAAAGGTGGCTCTGATACCTGAGAAATCCTCCAGTTATACCTGGCCTTGACCCCTACCTAGCGAGACCCAGACAGCTGCTCCTTTTAGAAGAATATGATGAACCTTCTACTAAGATCAGACCCTTAATGAAGCAAAGAAACAAATCCTTCAGGCATCTAAAGGAAAAGACTTCGTTGTGGAGAGCCGCGCTGGTGCCACACCTAAAAGATGGCACCGGCTTCCTTTCTCTTTCCTCCTGATGGCGTGCGCTCCCTCTGCCACATGACTCCTTGCGGGGTACTAGGCTGACTCGAGCATAGTTTGGCTGCTGCGCGGACCAGTGGTAGGCCACGACACCTGATCTCCTGATTGGCGGAAGAGATGCTTATAAGGCGCTGCGCGGGCTGGGAAGGAGAGACTCCATTATGCTGTAAAGGGTTCCTGAATAAACCGCTTGAAGAAGAGTTCCGGGTCACGTCTTTCTTGCTGGTCGAGACGGACGCGACACTTCGTGATCTGTGGTGATCAGTTAGGTGTAGAAAGGATTGTGTGACAATCAAACTGTTCGACACAGAAGGGTATGCATCTTTCGTAGGTTTGTTTGTCTGCACTCTAATTATGACAGGCTTCAGCTCTGCCTCCCTCGACATGACTTCAGTCCTGCTTCAACATCTTCCACGTGTCCTAAAGCTTCATACACCCTCGGAATGGCTATTCTCCCATCTGCAGATTTTTCAGGGTAGATTTTTCAGCTACCAGGGTACTTTCTGAATTTGGATGGTATTATATTTGGAACTTAAAGATCAACATATAGTTAATAAGATATTACTCATGACACATGTCTAAGGAATCAGAGATGGTCTTTTTCAAAACAGGAGGCCAAATACAGCAATGAAGAGTCTTTCCCTCCACTGAGAAATGGCCACTCCCACCCAGAAAAATCATATAAAGCTTCATCTTTGCCAAAGTTCACATGACAACACCAATTAAATAGGAAAGAGATTATTTTGTTTAAATAACACTGGAAAGTATTTATTCTTGAATTAAGTTAACATCGACTGAGTCAGTTCTTATCATGTTTAAACATCCTTCAGTACACAATATACATCACACAGCCTGCCACATAAGGAGAGCAGACTCTGACACTGTCTATACTTGAAAGATACGGGCTCGCTATAACCACACAGCGTTATTAATTTCTTAATAATCAAAACATATTATGTGTCTTATTCATTGCCACTTTCTCGTTGTAATAATATAAAACCTAGTAAGTATGCTGAGTCTCTAACACTCTAAACATACTTGATAAAATTCCATTGCCAGGACCAAGTTATTATAGACCAAGTAAGTTAAGATTCTATGAAACTGAATCAAAACATTTTGAAATAGCTGCCATTCGGACAAATTTCCACATGAGGGCAATAAGCTCACATTTGACTCCATTCTTTGAGGTTCCCACAGCTACAAGACTTTGTTGTAACACCCAACATACGGGTATCAAAATTTTCCTATTAGTCTTTGACATTTAAAAAAAAAAAAAAAGTCCTTTACAGGTTCTTTATGGAAAGACGTGGTCAATCTGATTTTCCCTTTTATGTTCTTCAAGTGAATTCAGTATATCAGAAAAATGAATAAAACTCAAATTTTGTAGAAAACCTCAAATGTTGAACCATGTGTGAAATAGACCTCAGGTCTAAAATAGCACAACTGAGACAACTTATCTAATATTTAGTAATATCCACCCAAAACTACTTCCGTGAGCAACTTTGATTCAGAAGGTAAAGTCAAGATGAAAAGTCGTAATAAACAACATACAGATAGAGTATTTATCTAACATGCTTACAGTAATTTAAGAACATTCAAACATGGCTGCACACAATTCTGACTGTGTTCTATTATTTTTGTTCAGTTTTAAATGAAAAGGTTTGCAAAGGCAGAAGTAGTGAAAGCAATGGAGGCAGATTTAGTATTCTACTCCTGATCCACCACTACAAACTTCCTGGAAGTTACTGCTCCATCTTCCTTTAGACGACTATGGTAAGATTAAGAGTATGTCATCATTTTTAGATTCTCGGGTACCACAGAACCTGTAAAAGGCACTAAAACCTCTCTGATTCTTACAACTTTTTGTTTATTTGGAAAATCAGGAAGCGAATTAGAACAAGAACTGAGCACTATGCTGAAACATAAGATAGAGATTTTAGGATTGAACTAGGGCCTTTGTGCTTGCAAAGTAGGCACAGTACCATTTGAGCTAAATTGCTGGCCCCGAAAAAGTTTTTTTTAATCACTCTTTCCTTTAATATATATTTGCTGTCATAAATACTGACAAGTTCAACTATCCTTCTCCTAAGAACAGCTTTATTCTTACTGAAATTAGATATAACAATTTTACTATTGAGAATGATTTCAGTACTTCTTCTACAGAATAAGAAAGCCAAAGCCCTCAGATATCAAGCATGAATTCTATGTTTATATAAACTTTCTTTACTCTAAGAAGGGACTTCACATTTATTTACAACAAGCAAGAAGAATGGAGATTTTGCAGGCCCCAGCCCATCTCTGGCCACGGGTCTTCCCACGGCCTGCTTTCTGTCTCTCCCACGTGCACTGTCACAGCCTGATGACGGCGCCACAGTGCCACACAAACCAGCCCCCTCCGGTCTCTTCCTCTTTCTTTTCTTCCCATGTGTTTGAGGCACTGGGGACTGAACAGAGTACACAAACCCTCTACCACCAAGCTACATCCCAAGCCCTTTTAAATTTTATTTTGAGACGAGTTCTGGCTAAGTTACCCAGCTGCTCTCAAACTTGCAATCGTCTTGCCTCAGCCCTCACAGGAGTGGAAGTTACAAGCAAGTGCCGCCACACCCCGATCTCCGTCCCTTCTCAGGAGATCTCTCTTCTAGGTTGAAGGCCCTCCACCCTGGGGTGATTCTATCAAAGCTCACCATGGGTCTCCCTCTGGCCCTGAGCTCAGCCTCAGACTCACAGCAACCCTCCTGCCTCTATCTCCCGAGTGCTGGGATTATATGTGTGAGCCAACATGCCCGGCACTGTGGAATGTGGTTATTCAGTGTTGTGCTAACATGCATGAGGCACCACACCTGACATTGTTGTATGTGGTTACTGGGGATCGAACTCAGGACCTTGCGCTTGCAAGGCAGGCACCGGAACCGCTGAGCTAAATCTCCAGCACCTGAGTTCTACTTCTTGTTCAGTACCAACACTCTGCTTTCATTTCTCCCAGTTTTTTTTCCTCTCTCAAAGAAATAAATATACTTATCACCTTTCCTTTCAGGAAGCTGGACTAGATTTAGCTCTGCAGGAGACTGAGCTCTCAGGACTGAAGTCTTCACTTGATTTTGCTAGAGGCTGGTGCACAACACAGTACTGCTTGTTGATGAGAAGCCCTGTCTCTAACTCAGAGACGGAAAAGAGGTATTTTGAAGTTTTCCAACAAAAATTTAATTAAAACTAAAATGCTAGCTTGTTCTGTGCCAAAAAACAAAAAAGGAGAAAAAACACGAAAGAAATGAGACTATTTAGTCTAAGCAAAAGTCTAAGGAATGCTCAGTGCAGAAGAGGTTACAAAACAAGTAAGCGGAGGCACCTGTGTGGGCCTGAAGTGCAGGATGTGGGACGGGGTGCAGTCCCAGGGGGCACACCAGCTAACACCATGACGGGAAGGTCGTGAGAAAGGAAGCAAGGACGGAGGATGAGCTCCGAGACCAGGGGTCCTCACATAACTCGCTCAGAGCTGGGCGGGACCCTGGCTGAAGAGGGCCTGGACACAACAGCCCCGGCATCACTCGCATCCTGCTGTCTTAATGTCAAGCTGCCATCGACTGAAATTTCTATTATTCTCTAAAAATACACAAACCACTGTGGAGCAGGAGTAGGAGTAGAACTGGAACAGAGCGGCTAAGCATCCACACAAACAGGAAACGAAATTTCCCAAGCCACTCCTATCTGATTTGGATGAACAGGAAACAGGCTTCCCACAGGGCCTCATAATATAATTACAATACTAGCTTGAACTTAAAATCTCCACTGTTTCAAAAACACAAAAAAGAAAAAAATCTGAACCACCGATGATTTAAAATTTTTGCTTGACATAAAAGAGAAACTTCTATTCCAGTGTATTAAAAACAAAGAACACATTATTGATAGAATGAGTAGTGTAGATAATTATAGGAACACTTACTGAAGTCCATGGCACGTTGACAGTGCAACAAACGAGGCGGGGTTTCCTCGGATCTGGCCCTGGTAGTAACAGTGTTCGCCCCCCTGAGGACAGAAAGAGCATGTTAGCCTTTGCCATCACTCCCAGCAGGCTCATGGTCGTGCTGCATCTCCACACGGGAAGCTTTGCGCGGGGTCTCATTATCCAGATCAGCATAACAAGCTATTTCTGAAAGAGTTATTCATAAATATTCCTAGGAAGCAGACTCCAAATCAGCAGACAGGGAAATAGAAGTTGACTTCGTTGCCTTCTTATGTAACTCTACCAGAGGAACAAAGCAACAGATACTGACACACACGTCCCCTCATACGCCAGAGTCGGTGAAAACATCCACTTCCCAGCTATAGGACATTCTCTGTCAAGCAGCATTACAGCTAAGCTTTGACACAGAGGTAAGGAAAAGGGGAATATACATCATTTAAGAATCACTCAATCAGACTGGTGGAGGAAAATACCTGTTCTTACAATATTTATATCAAGACTTGAGGGCCGGGGATTTAACTCAGTGGTTCTGGCACCTGCCCTGCAACCACAAGGTCCTGGGTTCCATCCGGTAACAATGCCAGGCGTGGAGACTCACACCCACCAGCAATCAGTACCACATACCACAGTGCTGGGCAAGGTGGCTCAAGCTTGTAATCCCAGCACTCAGAAGGCAGAGGCAGGAGGACTGCTGTGAGTTCAAGGCTAGCCTGGGCTACCTAGTGAGTTCAAGGCTAGCCTAAACTACAAAGCAAGACCCATCTCAAAAAAACCCACAAAAAACAAAAAACAAATACTTGAGTTCAAGACAGACAGGTTTACATTATTCTTTTCCCAACGCAGCTCACAATGACTTCATAGTAGTTGTCTAGATGTAGGGTTTGATGGCGATGTTTCTCCCAGAAGCCAGATTCTACCAAGAGTTCATTACCTTAGAGGTAAACGTGTCTGGAAAAGTAACCAGAGTAAACTAAACGGTGGGCACCACCTTGCAGTGTTGAATTTAAGTACTTGCTCCTCTCGGTGTGGTCCCACAGGGGCATTACTATCACTGTCAGAAACTTGTAGAAATTCAGACTCAGGCTCCAGACCTATTGCCAAAATCTTCATTTCAAAGTACCTTCTGATTCCTATGCATGTTAAAGTTGGAGAAGCCCTGCTCTAAATGACCTTCTCTTCCCACTGATCTCTTTCTTCAGTCACTAAAGGCCTCTAATCAAATGGGCTCAGTACCGTGTGAAAGACAGAACTGGGCAGGATTGGTTATTTAGCCTGGTTTGTGGACTAATCTTATTAAAATATTTGGTTCTTACAAGGAAAGAACAGGAAGATGGGAAGACGTGAAGATGCAGCAGGACTAAAGACAAAATTCCAAGGAAAAGCAGCTGCCCCACAACCGCGGCTACTCCTGAGGTAATACTGCAGGAGTCAGTGCACCTCAGCTTCGAGGAGCGTGGGTAGCAGGTAAAATGGCGCACAGTGCCCCCTGCTGATGCCCAAAGGGGCCAGAGATCATGAACTGAGCAGCACAGACAGGTTTCATGGAGAAGACAGAGTGTCACTTCACATCTGGCAGGGCAAGGGCTGGAGCGAGAGGTACAGAACGGGTGGCACAAGTGCTGGACTTAAAGACACAGACCACTGACCGGATTTCTGAGGAGAGCCGGTGTTAGCTTGGGCTTCTTCACCCGTAATCTCAGGTAAGGACAGAAACTACCTGAGCCTGTTACCTCATCTGTCCAATGGTGGTGGTTATCTCATGTGATTGTTATGAGGAGTAAACTGTTTAGGAAAATGTCTGACCCTTGGTCATCACTTAATAAATGTCTCCTGCCACTATAATTACTGTGGGTCAGCTATTGTTCTACTTAACTTACAAACTATGGTCACAAAATCCTCTCAGGGACTCTACAGAGAATATTGCTAGCCCTGTCCCACACGGAAGACCACAATCTCTGAGAACCACAGTTGGGCAACTGGAAGGGTGCTAGGCAGGGAGGTAAATTTGGGGTGGGCCCAAGGCCTCTGTACTCTCTCTGTTGACAAGTAAGACTAAGAACCTACAGGCTGTGAAGTGCAAAGCTAAGAAGGCTTCCCCTAGAATGATGTATTTGATTTCATTTTACTCCTTTATTCCACTCTTTCACTAAGGCTTGGCATAAATTTGCAGAAGTTTAAATATTCTCTGTTGGGCTATCTGGTTGGTGAATTGACTATACAATTAGATTTTAAGTGCACGAGAGGAAATTATAACTCATATGACAGTGGTTTCTGGAACATATCTGACTTAATTCAGCTCGGAATTCAACTCTCTAGCTTTGTACTGGTCAGAGAAGAATGGTCTACAGTGGTTGTGATGTTTAAAAACTGTTGCAGTCAGTGGTGTTGTCTACATTTTCATTTTTCCTATTCATTATTTTTCTTTCTAGGGGTTATGTTATTTTAGGTTGCTGGGATAATTATCTTTTTATGGTACCTGTTAGTATACACTTTCCCTTTCATTATCTTCATCATCTTCTGATACTTTAAGACATGTTCATCTTATTACTGAGCCAAAATTGATTCTTGGATCTAAATAAATTCAACTTTTCCATACAACCAGAATTGATAAGCTTTTATAATTTTAAAGATCTTCTTAGAAAGGATCAGAGATGATCGACTTTCTGCAGTTTTATACCTTTCTGCACTGTGTTAATTTTCCCCTTAGTTAATATTCAACTGTTTTAACTTCTTTTTAAGCCTTTCCCTAGACTGGACTTTTTAATTCTCAGAGGTTTAAGACTCATCTTGAACAGCAGCATATAAATACTAGAAAACAAAGAGAATCAAAGAAGAAATTGCAAAAAGTTAGGGTATCATATTTAAAAATGATGGAAATCCACAGTCCTTAGTATATTGGGGAGATACGTTGGTGGCAAAGCCTGTAAAAGATGTTTTATAAATTACTAATGTTTTCTTTAAAGTGTCAGCTCTAGAAATATGTCATAATACATCATAAAAAGGACAAAGCATTAATTTGGTAAGATGATGGAAAACAACCTCTCACTGATTTTTTGATTCAGAAAAATAAGAGTCAATCCAAAAGCAGCATCTGCTCAGAAGGCTGACACGGTAGTGCAGAGGCGAGCGCAACAGGGCTGCACTATCATCAAATATTTCCATGACACTTCAGGGAAAGCATAAACACTGAGGAACATCCCCTCAGCTGGGTACTGTACTTCAAATTTTGAAGTGCTGCTGTAGAGGTATGTGTACTTTTTCTAAATAATGGTTTAAATCCATTTTTGTGTTATATTTTCAAACATTATTCACTATAAACCAATAGTTTAGTTCAAGAAGTAGTAAGTTTTTCCCTTAATGTGTCTGGAAACATTTTCTAGTTGAGCATAGAGGTTTTAAGATTAATGGGTTTATTTAATTTATATAATTGTTGTTACATTAATAAAATAATTTAATAATTCTTATTCTTTAAACAGTTACTTTACTTTTTGTAGTACTAGGGCCTGAACCCAGGGCCTCATGTATGCCTTCCGGGTACTCTTCCCCTGAGCTGTTATTTAAACAAAATGTACTTTGGGAAAAAATCTTAAGAATTTAAAGTAGAGTAAAATTATTCCCTTTGTGCATACTGCTCTAGCTGCTATTATCTTCTAAAAAGTAAGTATTTTTGTCAGATTTTATGGATGTAAGGAGTAGATAATGCACATGTAAGGTATACATGGAGACGTGTGGACACAAATACCCAAATATCTTTTACATATTTCAATGAAGTTTATGACTTAAGCTGACTTTCTGGAATATTATCAGTTCTGAAGTTTCTCTATATCTACACCAAGTTCTGAGGAGCCAGATGCTGTGCGGAAGCAAGTATTATACATAATAATGTAAGACAGATGCTGTTGGAAGGAAAAGGCTGTCCATCTAACAGCGCTGGGCTCTCGATCCTGCTGCCAGCCACAGCTTTATTCCTTCTCTCTTTTGTTCCAGAAATAAATCCAGCATCCTTGAAACTTTCTTCACCCTCTTGATATAATAACACAGTCATAGTAGTACAGATGTTTGTTTTTAGCCAAATAGATAGTTTTAGTTGAAAGAAGACTCATCTCTATGAAGTGATCTATACAATCACTCAGGTCGGGCCTATCCTCCCAGTGTGTACGCAGGGGCTTATTGTAATTTTCACTCTGAGTAAGCCAAATTAATCACTTCTTCACAAAATGCAAGGATAAACTACACCTTCATTAGAAAGCCAGTAAGATCTCCAAAGAAAAAGCAGAATTTATTACAAATAAAACAAAATGGGGCGAGGGATTTGGCTCAGTGGTTCCGGCGCCTGTCTTGCAAGCACAAGGACCCGGGTTCGATCCCCGGTAAACATATAACAATACTGGGTGTGGAGACTCACCCCAGCAGCAACCAGTACCACATACCACAGTGCCGGGCGTGGTGGCTCACGCCTGTCATCCCAGCACTCGGGAGGCAGAGGCAGGAGGATTGCTATGATGTGAGTTGGAGGCTGATCTCTGGGCCAGCCTGAACTACAAAGTGAGACCCTGTCTCAGAAAACCTAAAAAAAAAAAAAAAGAATAAAAATTCAAGGCGTTGACTTTTTTAAATTTTATTTTAGGCAGCTCTGAGATAAGACCCTCAAACTTGCATTTTTACAAATATTCTGTTCTTCCTCCATGAATACACTAGGGAAGTGGTTCCTCCCCTTGGCGGCATGGCAGAGATCACCTGGGGAGCTTTCAGGTCCCAGTGTGAAGATCACACTCCACACGGACTGTCGGGATCTGTAGAGACGGGACACAGGGCCCCTGCCTCAAGGGTCCCGGGCGGAGCAGTGCCTGAGAAGCCCCGCGCTTGAGCAGTGCTGCTCAGTAGCAAGGTCCCCAGAGAAATCTCAGATCAGAGCAGAGGGCTTTGTCACCACCTTCAGACCCCCAAGCACATGGGTGGGAGCTCTGGTTTTTTATAGGTGCAAAAACTCCCCAGGTGAAAAATCACGTCTGGAATTACTAAACTAAAATACTGCACATCATACCACCCCCCGCACAAGACACTAGACATACAGGCCTTTCAGAGAATGAAATGTTCGCCATGGCCTGGGCACTGCACTTGGTCATGCATGAAACAGTCCACGGTGCTCAGTGAAGTAAACGTTACGTTCCTCTTTCCACAAGGGAGAAAACACAGAGAGAGCTCGCTCACCGCAGGCCAGCCTGCTAAGTGGTCGAGGCCGTTTACGCTGGCAGTTCTCCAGCAGCAGCTGCATGCCCAACCCTGTCAGCATCAGCCTGTCAGAAATGCGTGTTCTCAGACTGCGCCCCAGAATCACTGTTGTGGCTGTGTCTCAATGTCCCCCAGAGCCCCATGCAGTCGCTGGTGGGACTTTTCCTGGGACTGATTCACGGTGCAGTGCTAGGCTCCAGGGCACTGGGATTGTGGGTGTGAGCGCCACCCACCCTACAGTCTGCAGAAGATGTAAGGGGCAGACAGATGTGCCTGAGGACCCCCCGCTTTGCTCCTGTGTGGGTGCCTTGGACTGTTTCTCCTCTGCCACGCGCCACCCTGCCTTGGGGCGAGCCAAGTATGGGCTGAAACCTCCATGACCTGCGAGATAAACAAAACCCCTCTGACTCGAGTGTTAGGTACTTTGTCTCAGCAACCAGAGGAAAGTATAGACAGTCAAGGCTTCAGAAGTGGCCCACAGAGCAGTGCTCAGCTGGCTCGAGGGGACTGGAGTGTAGGCTGAAGTGTGACGGCAGCTGCTCTCAGCGCATCCACGCTCACACTCGAAGTCTCCTGCTGAGCTCCCAACACGAACGCCATCACTCTGCTCCCCCCATTTGGACAGTCCCTCCGAACCTGCTGTCCTTACCAGAAATACAATGAAAGGCAAAATCAAGCGTGCCTTGTGCTGTCCTTGGCACAGCCGGGAACAGAGCTGCTCTGTGAGTGCTGGCCACAGGGTGGCACCCAGCACGCTCTGGTCCAGGCCAAAGACTGGCATGACAGTCATCTGGCTTTCGGAGGATGAAAAGGTTTCCAAGGATACTGGTTTTTGCTACATTCTGTCAAAGTCGCAGACAAAACCAGAAAGTTTATTCATGCTAAAGAAAAAAAAAAATGCGTGGTCACCTAGGGCAACAGGACCCACTATGCAAGCCTTATGGCTCCGCTCCCAGCTCAGGGCTGTCTCCTCCCTTCCAGGGTACCTGGGCCAGTATTCCGGCCACAGACGGGCTCTCCCATCACCCCCTCCTCAGGAAGTGCCTTCTCACCCTGCTGCAGCACCGCACGCACATCGGGGTCACCTGGGACACTGAAAACCACCCAGCCCCACAGCACAGCACCTTCACCAGGGTCTCCACTCTCCTCTTCTGGTTTCTTCCTGGGGTGCAGAGATGCTTCCCACACCCCGCTGTGCTTGACGACCCGGGCTCTGGCCGCGGCTCCTCCCAGGAACTGCCGCTCTGCACGGACCGCGCCAGATCAGTCCAGGTGGCCCACGCCCAGGCTGTGGCTGTGGCTGCTCTGCTCAGCACACTGCCCGGGAGCTGCCTTCCAAGTCCAAGCCTCCTGCCCGCCCCAGCGCCCTGGCGACTGGCATCAACACGAGCAGCCTGCCCTCTCCCTGCCCCGCTCCTCTGTCCCAGCAGCAGCTCTCTAGGGCCAGCTTCATGGAGGAAACGTCCAGGAAGACACACCTTATGTTGGAGAAGACCCCAACCAACCCCCTTGATGAAAACCTATACCCAGGGAGGGTAATGAATTACACTGGATTCACGGAGGGTGAACATCTACACAGGCCAACCACCTGTTCAGGTACAGAGCTGACGCCATCTCATTACAGGGCTGTGTAAGAAAAGCAGAGACACAGGCAGGATGTGATGGTGCGTATCTGTAAGCCCTGCAGTTACTGAGGCTGAAGCAGGAGGGCCACGAGTTCAAGTCCAGCTGGGGTAACTAGTGAGACCCTGCCATATGCATGTACGTGGGGTGGGGTTATTTTAAGTGCTTGGGATACAGCTCAGTGGCAGAACATTCCTGGGTTCAATCCAAAGAAAGAAAGAAAAGAAAAGAAAAGAAAGAAAGAGGAAGAGGGAGAGAGGAAGGGAGGAAGGACACCTTCGCTTCGGTGTTCTGCCTGCGGCCCACCCCAGGGTGCACTGCGCGCCAGCGGCCAAATCATCCTCACTCCAGCATCGAAAACTAAGCAGCCATTCAAAACTTCTGTGCTACTTCACTCGTTAGTTTTTATGAGCCCAGGCCTGGTCCATGCTAAGTGCACTCTACAACCGAGCTCACTCCAGCCTGCGCCACCTTAGTAGCAGGGGGACAGAAGGATCGTGTCCAATCACCAATCAAGACAAAGGCATCTTTTACAACTAATAACAGATAAGTCTAGCTGACAAAAAGAGCACTTTTATTTTAAAGATGCATGACTCCAAAGATGACTGTGGTGGCAACACCTGTAATCCCACCATTCAGTAGGCTGAGACAGGAGGATTGCACACTTGAGGGCAGCACAGGCTGGACAATGAGACCCTATCTCCAACAGAAGAAAGAAATAAAGAAAAAAAAATACTTGGTTTCTGTTGTACATTATGATAGGAAAAGTCAAAACCAAAAAATTCTGGAATATGAATGAAAGTGATACAGAAGGAGTTAATGTTATTAGAAGAGAGTAAACATCACAAAATATAGGAAACACCATTTTCTTATGGGCTCCTAGGCTTAAAAAAGGAAGTCTACCAGGACACAGTGAGCTTAAAACTCTGCTTTTGAGTGTGCAGGAGTCTTCTTCCCTTAGACTGGTCTCCCTGGGCAACAAAGCCGGAGCACTGTGACGGGGTGATGCGCAGAAGCTCCCCCTCGCACAGCCCTCAGGTGAATGGCGGGTAAAGTCTGACCGCAGTGAACTCCCGAAGCCACAGACTCACTCCTCCTCCCCGGACACAGGCCCGGGCACGTCGGCACACAGTCAGGAGTCAAACCAAGGTCCTCTGAATTAGTATTCTAGTAGGACCTCATCTTTACCTACTGCCTCGAAAAAGATCTTGCTCCCAAACGAGGTCGTATTCACCCATTCCAGGGGGTATGGATTTTACGAGAATATTATTTTAAAAATTGATTTTATTGGTACACTTCATATATACATTATGACCACATTCAACATGGAGGGTTTGTACACATCTTGATGCTCATTTTTCCCCACTCTCTTCCGCTCCTTACAACTCCCTGCCCCTTGTGTCCATAAGCTATGTTTCTTTTTAATCATCAAATTTTTTCTTTCCCTTCTTTACTTCTTCCTTTTGAACATTTTCTTCCTATATCACAATAGCTATCACACATTTCAGAACTCATTTAATGAGAATACCACTCAACCCAGGACGCCTCCTCAGCTCTGCGAACACTGCTCAGCATGCTTCTCCACTCGGCACGCAGGGTTTGCATCTCAGAGGCACAGGCCGCGTTAGCGACCAGGGCAGCATTCGGCCAGGGAGGCTAACCTGCATCTTAATTACCAAGAGCCACAATTCTAGTTTCCTACAACTTCAGGTACGAACACTTGTCATTATATTTACACAAGGCAAACCAAGATTCTGTTTTATTATTAAGTCAAACAACTCCCCGAATTGCTTATTTTTAGTAACAGAATAGTCAGGAAAAGTTATTTTTCAGCTGTCAGACAATCACTACACAGTCATGGAATGAAAGTCTTCTCAGGCTGCAGAAAATTTTGAGGTTTCCATAAAGTATTCCTCAGCACAAACTGCTGCAATACTTGGAGAATCCTCATCAGGTGCTCAGTTGGGAGAATGGAAAATCAGTGTGGACAACACACCGTGACTACATAATTAAAAACCCATGAAGCTGTAACACTTTCCAGGAAACCACTGCATCACTGTATATTTTAAATAAAATTTAAACGTGTTGTTCTATATGGATTTTTTTTAGCATAAGGGCTGCAGAATACCTAAAACCTTACTCCATAGCTGATATTGATTATTATCAAGAATATAACTGACTATAAATAGGCTCATGTAAAGAATATATTTGGGGGCCGGGGAGTTAGCTCAGTGGTTCTGGTGCCTGCCTTACAAGTGCAAGGGCCCGGGTTCGGTCCCCAAGTAACCACATACCATACTGGGCGTGGAGACTCACCCCAGCAGCAACCAGTACCACATAGCACAGTGCCGGGCGTGGTGGCTCACGCCTGTAATCCCAGCACTCGGGAGGCAGAGGCAGGAGCATTGCTGTGATGTGAGTTGGAGGCTGAGCTCAGGGCCAGCCTGAACCACAAAGTGAGACCCTGTCTCAAAAAACCTTAAAAAAAAAATATATATATATATTTGGTATCCCTATAATTGAAGAATATGATATTTGTTCCATCCAAAGAGATTTTTTATATCATTTTCTTAATTAAAAAAAAAAAAAAAAAACAGGACCGCGGAGTGGAGCTCAGTGATTGAGTCCTTGCCTCACAGGGAAGAGGACCTACGGCAACAAAATAAAACATAAAGGACACAAATAGCATCAACGAAATGAAGGTCTGAGGTAAGGCAGGAAAAGACTTGGTTTTTCCCATTTTTATTATGAACTTGCTTTCTTTTTTTCTCACTTCTATTCATATATTATCCTCCCATTCACTTCCTCTTGGAAAGAAAGATAAACAAAAACATTTTTCTAATAGCCAAAAGAAAATCTTGTTGCAGCATCTTTCTTCTCTCCTGAGCTTCAAGACTCGACACTGTGCTCAAGAATTCTACAGGGGGAAGCGCACAGGGCAGACACTTGTAATCCCAGCTCTTTGAGAGGCTGAGGCAGGAAGATCCTAAGTTCCAGAGTAGGAGAGGCAACTCAGTAAGATCCTGACTGGAAATAAAATCTGTAAAAACAACTGGAGATGTAGCTCAGTGGGAGAACTGGGTCAACCCCCCTCCTATGCACAAAACAAAGACAGCAAAACCTCAAGCACTCCGTGCTCAGTGCCACCCCGCCTTGAATGCCTCCGAATTAGCGCAGGCCTGATTTAAAGGAATAAATGGTCAAGCTGAGTACACCCAACAAGCAGGACACATCGCTTTTAGCAGACACCTACAACTTCCCAGTAGATAAGACCCACCGACTTACTAAGGTGGTTTACAGCCCCCTGGCATGAAGAAGTCCTGGAAGCCTGAGCACACCGCTTAGGTATCTAAGTCACGATTCTTCCACCGCAGGCTCCCGGGCCCTCCAATATCCACACACACCTCACTCCTCTCCAGTCAACCCCCTACTACATCTCTCCTGGTGTCAGTCCGTCCTCCCAAGAATGAAGGCCCTTTCTACGAACTGGGCCTTTAAATTTGGGTGGGATGATTTTTTAAAGCTCCTTATATATTCTAGATAGCAGTCGTTTGTCTTTGAAACAACTGATAAAGATTTTCCCCATATGGTTGGTTGTCTTTTCACTCTGTTGATTTCCTTTGCTGTGCTGAGCCTCTTAATAGGATGAGATCCCATTTGATGATTTCTTCTGCCAGTTCTTGTTCTATAGAGGTTTTATTCATAAAGTCTTTCCCTAAGCCAATGTCTTCAAGAGTTTTACCTAACCTGTTCTGCAGCAAGTTTAGTGTTTCTGTTTTAACATTTAGGCCTCTAATCCACTTTGATTTTAGCTTGGTTTGCTAAGAGACAGATCTAGCTTTAGTCTTTTGCAGGTTAAAGCCCAGTTTTTTCAGCACCATTTTTTTTTTTTTTTTTTTTTAGGTTTTTTGAGACAGGGTCTCGCTTTGTGGTTCAGGCTGGCCCTCAGCTCAGCCTCAAACTCACATCACAATCCTCCTGCCTCTGCCTCCCGAGTGCTGGGATGACAGGCGTGAGCCACCACGTCCAGCACTGTGGTATGTGGTACTGGTTGCTGCTGGGTGTCGGTCTTCACACCCAGTACTGTTATGTGGTTACTGGGGAATCGAACCCAGGTCCTTGCGCTTGCAAGACAGGCGCCGGAACCACTGAGCTAACTCCCCGGCCCCTCAGCACCATTTATTAAAGAGGCTATTTTTCCTCCATTGAGTTTTTGGCACCTTTGTCAAAGATGAGGTGGCTCAGTGTATCTGGAGTTGTTTCTGGATCTTCTAGTCTAGTCCACTGATCTTCAGGTCTGTTACTTTGCCAGTACCATGCAGTTTTTATTACAGTGCATTTGTAGTATAGTTTCAAATTGGGGACCGTAATACACCCACACACACCATGTCCTTGTTGCTTAGAGTTGCTTTTGCTAATCTAGGTCTTTTGTGGTTCCAGATGAATTTTTGGATTTTTTTTCTCTAGATCTGTGAAATATGCTGTTGGGATTTCAATTGGGATTGTACTGAGTCTATACAGTAGTTGTGGGAGTATATTGATTTTGATGATATTGGTTCTTCCTACCCAGGAGTAAGGTATGTCTTTCCATTTTCTGGTATCTTCTATATTCTTTTTCAGAGGGCTGGAGTTTTCAGAGTAGAGGTCTTTCAACTCTTTCGTTAGACTGATTCCTAGATATTTCCTTTTCTTGGATGCTACTGTGAAATGGATTGACTCCCCAATTTCTTTCTCAGTGGCTCTGTTGTTTGTGCACACAAAGGCTATTGATTTTTGCACATCGACCTTGTATCCAGCTGCCCTACTGAATGTGGCGATTGAGTCTAGCAGTTTTTTGGTTCAGTTTTTAGGATTCTCTACATAGAGTATCATGTCATCAGCAAATCATGACAAGTTTAACTTCTTCTTTTCCTATCTTTATTCCTTTTATTTCTTCCTCTTGCCCAATTGTTGTGGCTAATGTTTCTAGCACTATATTGAACAGGAATGGTGAAAGTGGACATCTGTGTCTTGTTCCTAATCTTAGTCTGAAATGAACAGACACTTTTCAGAGGAAGAAGTAAAAGCAGCTGAGAAGCATATGAAGAAATGTTCAACATTACTGGTCATTTGAGAGATGCAGATGCAAACAACACTGAGATTTCATCTCACTCCACAAAGAATGGCTGCTATCTCAGAATTAGCCAACAATAAATGCTGGCGAGGCTGTGGAGAAAAAGGAACTCTTCTCCATTGTTGGGGGGAGTATAGACTCATACAACCCCTGTGGAAATTCCTCAAAACACTAGGATTAGAGGTCCCATTTGACCCTGTTATTCCTCTGCTAGGTACATACACAAAAGAATTAAAAGATTCATGTCACAGCAACATACACGCACCCATGTTTATAGCAGCTTAGTTTGTGACAGCTAAATCTTGGAAGCAACTAAAATGTCCATCACCTGGAGACTGGATACAGAAGATGTGGTACTTTTGTAGAATGGAGTATTGCTCAGCCATAAAAAATGATAAGATTGAGTCATTTATACTCAAATGGATGTACCTTCAGGATATCCTCATAAGTGAAATAAATAGGTCACAGATGTGTAAATATCGTATCTTTTCTCTGGTATAAGAAAATAAAGATGTAAATGAGTACTAGTATATATAGTAGATATTGTAACATAGAAAATATTTAAAAGAAAATAGGATGTAGGGACAAACAATGAGGGGGAAAATAATGTGTGGTAATAAAAAAAAGGAAACAAAGCTTATGTATATAGCGGGTGAGGGGTTGAAGGATGGGTAGGAATGGGAAAAAGTGAGAATCGAGTCATGTCATATACTGGTGCAAATTCTCAATGCTGAATGTGATGATGATGTGTATATATAATGTACCAATAAAGATCTGAATTAGAAAGAATGAAGCCCCTCCCAGCTAGCTAGCTGCCAGGATCTCCTGATTTTTAGTCCCTTTTCACTGGAATAAACTTTTCTTCTTTTATAATGTAGAGTCTCTTTTCTTGACAAGTGGATTCTTTATCACACAAAGGCTTAGTTTTCAAAGGAGGAGCTTCTCAATGTCCTTCAGGAAAGGCAAGTGTATATTTAAGGTCATGGCTAATAAAAAATGATACTGAGCATGACAAAATAAAAGTACTTTTATTTCCTGTAACTGCTTCTATGGGCACAAGTTGATCACTCCTCTTTTGTACTTATTTTTATATGAAATGAAGGAGGAATTGACCTAGGAACCCCTGCTGGTTCCATGACTTAAAAGCTATTTTTTTTAAAAAATGCTACAAGCATTTTTTTTTGTTGTTTTTTTTTTTTCTTTTCCCTTAAATACCAGGCCAAGTTCCAAAGAATCAATATCTTGACAACAAAGGAATAAAATTAAAGAGCAACCGAAAAAAAGATGTTTATATGCTTAGTAATGGTGCAAGTGCTAAATATGTATAAAATTTTTAAACAAACACAGTGCTAAAAATCAGTCACTTATTAGCCAGAGTAGTAATTATGGAAAATATATATGAACAATGAAAGAGATCTATGTAGCAGAATTTCTAGGCTGCAAATAGATTGTACTTCAGAAGTATTTTACATTTTTGTATATTATGGAGAAGAATGAATTTAAACAAATAACGAGCTAAATACTGAAATCACTGGATTATAACAAGAACAACAGAGTTATTTTTTAAAGTAAATAAAAGAAAATTACAAAAAAGATGGAGTTATTGGAAAGCAGACTCTAAAGAAATAAAGCTGGTTCTTTGAAAAATATATTTTTAAAAATACAGTATATGATAAAGGGTAAAGGCATGAATAAAGCAAAATAGGAATAAAATAGGAGCCACGCTAACTTAGGATATGTGGACTTTTAAAAGCAATAATAAAGATTTGCAGCAGGATTGGTGCTATGGCTGAATTGGAGAGTTTGTGCTTGGTACACATAGCAGAGCCTGGAGCCGGGCCCCGCATCAGCACAACAACATATGCAGCAAATATAGCAAAACAAGGGCCAAGGATCTAACTCGCCAGTACAGCGGCTCCCGGGCAAGTGCCAGGTCCTGAGTTCGCTCACCAGTACCCTCCCCCCCAAGAAGCAAAACACTAACATTCCTTAAATCCACACAAGGGTATCTTTTATGCTATTTCATATAATTTTTGATCTATTTGAAATTACAAAACCTAAGGAATTTTATCACAGGTTTGAAATTGAAAACTGATTTGGAAGTGCTGTAAGACACCTTCGGAAGGAAGCACATGGGCACGGGCACGGACGAGGACCGAGCTCGGCATGGGGTGAGCAGAAGGCTCGCCATCTGCTTGGAGTTCTTCCTGCCTCTCTGCGCCGCACATCTCTGCAGCAGGGCAGGTCGGGGCTCACTCAGGCCTGTCCACTCAGGGCTCGGCCGTGGATGCTGCCACTCTGTGCTCAGGACAGCTCACCCACTCGCACCTCTGTGCATCGCTGAGCCTGTGTGCGGCCCGTGTTGTGGGCAGATTTAAAAAGTCACAGTAACAACAGGAAGCCACTGAAGAACGAACCAGAAATCCTTCACAGACTGGCACTTTACCTCACTAATGACATAGGAACCAATAATAAACTTGAGTTTTTAAAAGCCAGAAAAAAACCCAATATTTACAAGGCAATTGTACATCCCAGTCTCTGATTCCACAATCTCTGGTTGTTCTGCTTGCTTAGCTCAGGACTAACACGGAGGTATAACTAAACGGACGAGGAAGCCACCCGGACACGGACTGGCATTGGCGGGATCCGCGTGTGGGTGGGCGGTCTGGGCGTGCAGTGTTCTCTGAGTTTGACTTGCAGGTAATTCCACCCTGAGGCCCAGGGACCCTGAGCAGATAATAAAGCGGCTGCAGATCATCAGCTCTTACCGTCTGCCGTGATATTTAGTGACTGTTTCATGCCTTCACAGTGCAATGCTCCAGTCCAGACTGTGAGCGCCAGCTGAGCTGCCCGGGCCCCTAGTGCCCATCACAGGAATGTGCAGCCGGGGTGCCAGGTGCTGTCGGCACTTGTGCAGCCTGGTAAGCAGAACACTGAACAGTGTGTTCACGTGTGTGGGCACACCTGAGAAGGCAGGCACTGACCATGATGCAAACATTAAGTTTGCTCATGTTTATTTTTGATGGGCACTCAATTCAGGGCTTTCACATCTCCAGCCTTTTCTTATTTTTTATTTAGAGACAGGGTCTAAATTCCCCGGGCTGGGCTCAAATTTTCCCCTCTTCTGCTTTAGCCTCCTAAACTGCTGGGATTACAAGTCTGAGACAACATATTCAGACCTTACTTAATTATTAAACTTGGACTTGTGTTATTTTGTAAACTAATTTAACAAGTAAAAATAGGTTTTGTAAATAGCTGTGGTACAGGAAGTACAAAAATATTAGTTTTGTGCATAACACTGTTAAAAATTATATATACAGCACTGCTAATACTACACATGACAACAGAAACAGGAAAAGCTTTGTTACTTACATACTTTAACTGCAGCATATATCTACATGTGGCCCCAAACAATTCCTCTTCCCTCTGTGTGACCCCGCCACAAGATGGGACCCCCGTGCTTCACTCTCTCAAACTACATCTCTTCCCTGGACTTAGAAACCAAGCAAAAACAAGTCCACCTTTGATGGCTACTCAACAACTTTGTACTTCAACAAGAAGGGCAGCATGACACGAAGCGGAGAGCATGTGTCCTGCCAAATCGCCACCTGCTGAGTGCAGGACCTGAGGGCCCCACTGGGAATCAACATGAAGCCAGACTCCATCTCCAGACGGCTAAGACCACTGACAGAGAGCAGAGGAGGCAAGCTGTGGGGACGTGACGCCGCTCCAGCCCTCGGCCTCCTGGGCCTCCCCATCCCCGCCCGCCGCTCCGCGGCTCTCTCTTCTCCTCCACCACGTTCCTCATCAACAGTGGCTTCGCACTGCCAGCTCCACCGCCATTCCGCCTTTCAAACTGCAGAGCTATTGCTATTCCATCAAAGACACCTTGGGCTAGGCCCGGCTCACCGGAACAACAGGTGTTCAACACGTCTGAGACTCACATTTCATCCCCAGTCCGGGGGCAGAGCAGGGGACACACTTCTGACCACCTGCCTTGGTCAAGTTTCCCATCACAGGCCCTTGGGGTGACACGTGCTTCACCTTGGGCACTTATTTCTGCAATTCTGAAGACTTGTTGGTATTTGCTGTTTGCATTATGCCTGTCACTGCTGAACAACAGGCTTCCTGAGGGCAACAATGACCTCGCGTACTGTCCACAGTGTCCCTCCGCCTTGTCATGGACACACTCAGCTCGTATTCACTGCGAGAGGAACAAGGACACAAGGAGGGCATCTGAGAGCTCGGGTGTGTTTCTCTTCTGCCATAAATCCCTATTGGCAGGTTTCCAGCTCCTTACACTGCGCCTGCCCGAGTTTTCAGGATTTTCCTAGGAGGATTATAATGTCTGACTGTATTGACTTCCTTTTCAATTTTCCAGAGGCAAAGAGTGTCAGAAGCCATTCTACATAATTTTGGGAGAAAAATCATTTCACAAATAAATCATGAGTAGGCCTGGTCTCCTTGCCTACAGGCCAACTACAGCATGCTGAAACATTATTTTTGTCTCTGCTCACAGCTGAGATCTCAATGGGCCTGTGATGCTGTGACACTCGGGGACAAGATTACATCCGCTGAAGACACCTTAGTTCCTTGAAAACCAAGCAGAAAGGTCTCACCTGGGGAGGGGAAAATTCCTTATCAGCTTAACTCATCCCACTACTATTGCAAAGATGTCTTTGATCATCTTACGTCCTAATCAGCATAAACTCCTCATTGACCAGAGCCTCATCAGCACAGAAACCCTGACCAGGTAGGGTTCCATCACCCACCAGACATCTGATACTTCTTCCACTCGCAGGATCCTTGTCAGTTTAGGATGATCAACACCTGTTATTTCTATGAACCCCCTAAACAGTGACGAGCTCCAGGTGCCTTGTCTTTGCTGCCCAGAGGGGAATGGCTCAGGCTCAGAATCCAGCCTCCTCTCTAAGTCCTGACTTCCTGCCTTTACTCTTTAATTCACTTTGTGCTGTCATGGTTCACAGGAGACCAGGACCCACAGCAGGGATTCTGGTAACATCCCCTCTCCTTGTTCCCCATAAAACAGTACTGTGTAAAGCACCAACCGCAGCCCTGATTAGTTACCATCCAAATGGCTTTAAGCATTCATTCCGCTCAATACCACGGGCACTATATTCTTGGACACTTGCTACCTGTTCTCATTATTTTTATCTAGTGGCCAATTATTCACTTGAAAACAATAATTTTTTTATTAATGAATAAGAAACTAAATTTCGTTTAGGATATCATTGTGGGAATCACTTGAGATATTTATTTTGTTTCAAATCAGTTAAAACAGCAAAAATAGCACTCTGTAACTCACTATTCCATTGGGACTAATAGTTCACTATGATTTTTAAAAGAAATGGTAATAGACTGCAAAGACATATAATAAAGACCTGTTTATAATTAGAATTAAGAGCTATTCTATTATGAAACAGTTGATTATTTCTATGCATAGTAATCCCATTAGTGCTATTTAGCGTCTTTTTAAAATTTATGCTGAAAATGTCCTTTAAGTCAATGGATAACATCTTGAGTATTAACAAATGAAATACTTCTTTTTGAGACTTAATTGAGGAAATTTTTTATACCCAGAAAAAAATAAAGAGGTCTTTCTACTCAGATAGGCTACAAACAGAGCCTAGAAACAGACTCCTGCTGGCGGCAGCTGTCACTGCTCATTTCCTTGACTCTGGCGCTCAGACGCCGAACCTGCCTCAGCTGGGGACTGGCCAGGATTCCCTTCCTGCCTCAGAGTTAAGACCACTTGTGATCTTTCCAACGCCAGAAGGCAGCTGATGCATTATACATGATGATGAGCCTTGATTCAGTCCTGAGGGAAAGCAAAACTTACTTCATTCCCAAAGAATTTGTTTCCTACAATACAAAGAGATGAAATCTGAGAGCTTCCTGAAACCATCCTGCTTCCAAGATGGCAGAAGCACACATGTCTGCATACGCCTGCCGCAGAGGACGGATGCTCCAGCAAGCTCACAGAGAAGACACTAAGACACAGAAGCCGAGAGGAGGAGAAATGCAGGCACAGGAGACAAACCTGGGACAACCAGTGCTATGTTGAGAAAGAAATGAGCACATTCCCAAGTTATTGCATCTGTGTAGATCTGATTCTCTTCCTGCGTGGGGAAGTGTGTGTTGGAGGGAAATCTTAGAGCATGGAAAGGATACCAGCAAGTGTCTTCTAGTTCTCTGGCAAGATGCCATGCTTTGGCTTAGTTTCCTTTGCCCATAAAACCTCACATTTTCTCCAGATGCAGACAGATTTGCACATAAGCAACAGACGTTAAGTACTAAGCCATGTGTTTGCCACGTGCAAGGCAGCAACGTATTTCAAAATCATAGTTCAGAACCCACAGTTCTCCCTCTTCATGAGCAATGCACATCGCCCTGCTGTGGAGAACAAAGAACTAAAAATAAACCCTGGGAGCAAGAAGCTGAAAAACACGGGGCATCGTACAACGTGTTTGGTCTCCCCTGGAATAATGGAAAGTCTGTATCAGAATAAATGAAGCTTACCTGAACCAAACAGCTATGTCTTCAACTTATGGATTGCTGAAAACCACTGCTCCAAGAGATACAATTGCAAATGGTGAATTATAAATGCTTTCGTTAAAATATTTGCATTCTAATTTTTCCTATATGATTGTTTCCATGCAGGAAGTGTAGTAAACAACAGCACAAATTCTAATATCTATAGGCTAGACTTTGTATCCTCAAATTCGTGAGCCAGTGAATTCACTTTCTGTGTGTCAGTTTATTCATCTGTAAAATAATAATGATGGCACACCAGAGGACTGAGTGACTTAATAACATGTAAAGCACTCAGACTAGTGTCTAGCACATGGAAAATACCACACATGTGTTTACTACCCCAACCCCTTCTAGTTCAGGTATCAGTACTGAGCCCATCAGATTATCATCTGATTCAAGGACGGGCAGATAATATGAGCCAGGAAATCTCTAATGATGCCCTATGTGGCACACAAATCATTAATCTGTAAAAATAGAAAACTTTAGAAATGACAGAAGCACAGCAAGTGGTCAGGCTCTAATTCCAGTTAAGATAAATGCTTCAATAACTGAAGAGTACATGCTATCGATCCCTGACTAAGCACAATGCGTCTGGATTCATAAGGAAAAGAACTGAATGCTTCAGGTAACAAGAGTAAGCCAGTGGCAGCAGTTCTTTGCCTCTAAACTAAGACTTAGAGAACTTAAGTTCATCGTAAAAGCAAAATTCTTCTATAGGACAGAACTATTTGGTAATATCGAAGCAATGACAGCAGCTCCCTCGGACCCCTGTACGCTATCATACACACTCTTCTTGGCTATGCTTTGTTCAAGATTTATAATATGTCTGTAAAAACACCTTGGCTCTTGCCTTCTTGATAGAGAAAACTGAGTCCTCTATGATGCATAACTTCAGGATGAGCTCACGGACCGTATTTGTGCTGACCGTATTTGGAATTACAGCCATTGCTCAAGAAGACGACCCTGAAATGAATGCTACAACCACCCCTGAAATGTAATTCAGTAATTATTAGTTTGCCATCATAAAATCAATCCTAGTTTATATTTATTTCTTAATAACTCTAGATATCATTCATGTAGGATCTTTAAAAAAAAGAATTTTGTACTAGGTGTGGTAGCCTGTAATCTCAGCCCTCAGGAGGCTGAGGCAGGAGAATTACTGAGAATTCAAGGCCAGCTGTAGTTATATAATGAGTTCAAGGCCAGACTGAACTACATAGTGAGATGCTGTTCCATCTTCTCCCACAAAATAAAGATTTCTGTATCAATCAGGAGAAAATGAACTGATTTAAAATATAACAATTTAAAGCTAGTCTAGCTATCGCCATTAATTATAAATGTATGAAGACAATATATTACATTCTTCTAGTTTTATTAACTGATTAGTTGGTGTTAAACAACTTCATAGAATGAAGTTGAAAACAAATTTCTCCAAGTCACTTAATTTTCCCCAATCATCTCCCAGAAAGTGCAGCAAGAAAAACACAGATTTTTTTTTTTCCAGGGTGGTCTTTTAAGACAGGGTCCCCCTGTGTAGCTCAGGCTGGCCTCAAACTCGCATTGATCTCTTGCTGACCCTGCAGCGTCAAATGGTGTCTTTCATTATCCCTGCCTGTCAGCAACCGTAAGGGCACATCACGGAACCTCTCTGCCTCCAGAGGCCTCTGCTCCTCCATATCTCCAAGGAGAATGCCTGAGACTTGAATTTGAAATCTGATGATAAAATTAGGAGCTTAAGTGACAACTTCTATAAAAAGACCCGTTTTTTTAAAAGATCACCTTCCACAGCCATGTGACTCACTTGCTGGCCAGGTGACTAAGTATTTTCCAAAAGCCTACCTAAGAGTCTCTGAGAAACCTACAGTATTGAGAATTCAGGGCAGAAAGCATGTTTCTCAAACGCAAGGTGCAATTGCAAACAAATGCATGCTGGAGGGGAAAAGCTGTTCTGAGTTGTTCTAAAAAGAAATAGAGAAATCAGATTTTTTTTTTTAAGCCTTAAATAGACTACTTGGCGACAGTGGCTGTGGCTTGGATTTCACCTCAAAAACAGCCTTCAAAACAAAAGGACAACCTAATCAGGTTCTTGGAAAGAAGACCCACCTCTGCTTCACAAGATCCATCACCAGTGCTTCAGTGCAAATGCTGCCACGCGAATGCACGAATCATAACTGATGCACGTCAAAGCCTAGCTTTTCTTTTCTTAATTGCTTATTCTTCGGTTGTATAGAAAGAAGATTCTGCACATTAATGGAGCTTGAGAATCAATAAGGAAATTCAATATCCAGGATAAGCAAATGAAGACTAACTCCTGTGTTAAATTTTTCTGCTGCAACATACATGAGACATTCTGACAATTTAATAGTTCCTTTTGTACTTTCCCTAGTCAAAAAAATAACAATTCAAGCATTTCCATAGTATTCGAGTGCATACAAAGAAATATGAGAAAAATACATTATACTAAATTCTATCACTACTGGCATGGACATTTTTTTACTTAAGAACAGAATTCACAATATTATACCACACCATATAATGATTTGGGGTTTCTTATACTCAAAATATCTTTTTTTTTTTTTTTTTAGGTTTTTTGAGACAGGGTCTCGCTTTTGTGGTTCAGGCTGGCCCTGAGCTCAGCCTCCAACTCACATCACAGCAATCCTCCTGCCTCTGCCTCCCGAGTGCTGGGATTACAGGTGTGAGCCACCACGCCCGGCACTGTGCTATGTGGTGCTGGTTGCTGCTGGGTCTGAGTCTCCAAGCCCAGTACTGTACGTGGTTACCAGGGATCGAACCCAGGTCCTTGCACTTGCAAGACAGGCGCTGGAACCACTGGGCTAACTCCCTGGCCCTATACTCAAAATATCTTAAAAGATATATGAGGAAACATTTTTCCACATTTTGAGTTATTTGAGTTTCAGGAACTATGTCCCTTATAAAGAAATCTAGAAAAGCAAATGAGAAATTTTGAATTCAATTAGTGATCACAGCAATTTTTCTATCAGTACAGCTCAGCTTCCCAGTATCTCCAAAATTAAGAGAAGCGTCTGTGGTCCTGACACCCATCATACTTAGAATCTGCTCACTGATTGCTTCCGGTTGCCTTCTATAGTATTCTCCTTCCTGGAATTGACACATTCATCTTGGGGGGAAAAAGAACAACAAAAAAGAGGTCAGGATGAAAATGGGCATCCTTTCTGTGAGACAAAGAAATGAGCTGAAGTCTGACTTAGACAAATGAGTGCAAAAGGAGTTGAGAGACTCGCGAGCAGCTCCGGTGCCTGCAGGGAGATGGTGCTGGGCCAGGCCAGAAATATTTCCTGGAGCTTCAGCCCCAGGGAAGGGAAATGGATGTGAGCAGCAAGACAAAGATTGCTCTGCAGAAAAAACTCAGGCATTCTCCTTGCTTCTAAATCAACTTTCCTGTAACACCGCTTCCAGGAATGACAGGGCCCATTTCAGTTCGCCTTAAAAATATTCCGAATGTAAATTACATTACATTTCATCAGAGTGAAAGGTTCCCAGGGCTCACAACACCTTCTCTTACCCTAAGCAGACATGTTCCCTTCTGACACATGCTCCCAACACACGCCAACCACTCTGATTCCTTCACCCATTCTCAGACTTCAACCTTGACCCATTCTCTTCGCTCTCCCAGGCGTCTTTCTACTGTCACAGTGAACATAATCAAAACTCTAAGCAAATCAAATGCACTTAATGCAATCAAATGAAGAGTGGTAACCTCCCCCGCCAGCCCAAAGTCAGAGCTGGACAATGTGTGCCTCTCTACACAACCGACCTTGAGGTTTAGGGTCCTAATTCCAATACAAGTTGAACATTCACAGTGGTCTAGTAATTTCAGTTATTAAAAACAGACACTCAGTGGCCACTACCTTTGGTTATCCTAAGTTATCAAATAATTTAATGGAAAAGTACTATCAAAACTAGTGTTACTGGGCTGGGGATTTAGCATAGTGGTTCCAGTGCCGGCCCTGCAATAGTACAAGGTCCTGAGTTCAATCCTTGGTACAAAAAAAAAAAAAAAACAACTAATGTTACTGATGACTGCTTATACTTTTTCATTGGTAACAGAGTAAATCGTTTATCTACAACAATGTCTAGTTTTACTTTTCAACAGCAAGGAAATCTGCTCTCTCTCCCTTAGATACATGTCCCTAGTGTAGAAATAAACTCTGCATGGTCTACATGCATTCCAGGGCTATTTTCCTGATCTATTCACTCAAAAAAAAAAAAAAAAATAGCAGGCTATGTAAGGACAGAAGTATTCTTGGCCATCTTTGCCCCGGGCAACTGAAATTACAGAAAACTGTCCACATGCATCACCAAAACTGACAGAGATACCTAGAGGATCTTCCTAACAGCGCG
The DNA here is from genome assembly GCA_004026965.1 of Petromus typicus. NCBI lineage: Eukaryota > Metazoa > Chordata > Mammalia > Rodentia > Petromuridae > Petromus > Petromus typicus. The sequence continues at coordinate 29,217 of PVIR01020337.1, forward strand.
TCAGTTTAAGGATTAAAGACTGTAAATGAGTAACTATTAGGAATGTCTGAAAATGAATTAGATATGTAAGTAAAAAGGTAAAATGTAATTCAATTTTTATAGCTATCCTATTTTACAAAAAATAGAACATATGGTACCTAACAGCACGTAAGGGTGGGCTCTGGAGCTCAGTGGTCTGGACTGAAGTTACAGCCCACTACTCCCCACAGCGTCACTTCCCAAACTACGTACCTCCTCTGCGGCTCTGCTCCTGTAAGCAATAGTTCTATTTCTGATCAAAATTGTTTTGAGGATCAAATACATATGAACTCATGCAACCACATCATTTAGCACTCAGTGTTACTTGTTACAATTAGCATATACCACTGACCTTATGTAACCGGAAAATTCTGATGAACCAAAACACTGCAAGCTTCGACTTTCAAGACAAAAAGTAAAAATACAATAAAAGCTGGCTAACTAAAACAGAGCAAACAACATGGGATAGACTCTGTGGCCACTATTCATAAATCCCAGTTTTCTTTGTCTGACATACCCTGAACCATAGTTCATCATAATGAAAAATTGCTTTCCCAAAGCATTCTATTATTAAAGTCTCTTCTTTAAGATTCTCTATCACATCCATAAAAGTTGTTGGTAAATAGAGAGGTATATTTAGAACTTAGCTTTAAATGAATTGAAAATAAATGTAAGTGAAAGATGACGTTACTATGTCTTGCCAAAGGAAGAAATGTACCAATCCTTTTTCTGTATATAGATTTCATAACTATGAGAGGGAAAAGCTTAAAAATAAAAGCTATGTGACCAGAAGAAACTGCCTTTCACGGAGCATATATGGCCCTTTAGATAATAAAAATTGTCACATATCTAATGTCGCTAAAATGTTTTTTTGCTTTACTAGAAACATAAAATTGCAGTCAACATAGTCTAAGATAAAGTTTAAAACTTATTTTAGAGGGCTGGGGAGTTAGCTCAGTGGTTCCGGTGCTTGTCTTACAAGCGCAAGGACCCGGGTTCAATCAATCCATGGTTAACCACATACCATACTGGGCGTGGAGACTCACGCCCAGCAGGAACCAGCACCACATGCCACAGTGCCGGGCGTGGTGGCTCACGCCTGTCATCCCAGCACTCGGGAGGCAGAGGCAGGAGGATTGCTGTGATGTGAGTTAGAGGCTGAGCTCAGGGCCAGCCTGAACCACAAAGCGAGACCCTGTCTCAAAAAACCTTAAAAAAAAGCAACTTATTTTAGAGATCCAAATAGATGAAACTAAACTATAAAGATACATGATTCAGACCAAGAATTATAAATGCAAGGACAGAAAAGGCCACTTTGAAAGTCAGGACACGTTTGCAAGTTTCCCCAGAGGAGGAGGAGAAGCAAAAGGGCTGGCCACACGCCGAGACGTAGGTGGGCAGGATGTGGGTGCCTGAGGTCCGCGGTCAGCAACTGATCTGCCCACGCATTGTTTTCATGTCAGTTTCTTTGTCAGTCTTATAATTTACAGTTTAAAAGATTTTGGACCTAGGCCGGGGA
>PVIR01020338.1:0-30766 GCA_004026965.1 Petromus typicus
TGGAAATATTTTAAAACTTAGACGGTACAGTCAATATTATGACTGTACCAAGAGCAATGGAATTGGTTACTTTAAAATGTTTAGCTTTATATTATGTGAATTTCACACTGATAAAAAACCAAACATAAGCAAAGATAAAAAATACAAGTGATAATTCGAATCATTTTTACTCAGTCTCAATAAGAGAGGCATGCGTCAAAGAGTGAATATGTGTCCTTGGTTATAAAGCGGTCATCTCTATTCAAGGGTACTTTAGAAATGTCTGCAACACATACAAGAGACTGGTGTATAGGAATGCAAGCACAACTATCTGCTGATAATTTTAAACCTAGTCCTGTAGAAATTTATAAATGTCCAAGGCATACAAATGGCCCCAATAGGGAGGAAAAGCCAGACAAGATGTCAGCTCTTGGGAAAGTCTTATGACACACGCAAGCCTATACATTCAGTCCATCTTACACTGAGGGTAAGATTTTCAGAGAATTGTTCTAGTTATCTTCTTATATTCTTTATCTAAATTGAAAGAAAAATACATAAGAAATAGTTGAGACAATACAGCAAGGTAGAAGATTTTTCCTTCATGTATACAGGACACACACTTCCAAAAGTTTTGATCATCTGGGCCCAATATCTTTTTTTATGGAGAACAAAGATTTTCTTGTATTCAGTATTTAGTTACATAGTATGATGAAGTGCCAGGCACAGTGATAGACACTGAGACCATCAAAGTGAACACAGGAAGTGGACGATAAGCAAGTAGGAATAATAATGCCCTCAAAAGGGAAACAAGAGGAAAGCTCAAACACCAGAGATGGGAGAAGACATCTATCTCAGTGATTGGATGATGAACAGTGAGGACGAGGAGTAGGAAACCAGGTGGACTCTGGGAAGGCTTCTTCAGCAGAAGGCTGAGCTGAGAAGCCACCACTCACATCCTGAAGACAAGACTGGAAGTAAGAAACCACCGAGGCTTCCAGCCAAATCCCAGAGAGTGGGAAGAGGAGTGTTTACATGACAGGAACCTGCTGCGAATAAGGAGGGAAACAACTCAAGTCCCCACTCAACACAGAAATCTCTATTAGGAAACGTGATGCTCTCTTGAAAATATCAGAGCACCTTCTTTTAGAAAGACACTCGGGTGAGGCTTTAGGTTTGAAGGAGGCTTTATCTATTCCAGGCCTCTAATGGCTTTTCCTCTTGTTTAGCAACTAACTCTCAATTCTACTATTGGATAGGGAACTAGTTATTCTGGCTTAATTATGTGTTTATTTCATTCCATGCTCACACAAAATTTGGGTAGAAATCATCATATCCCAGTTTATTCTCTAAATGTGTGTTATGAATGATCCATTTGATATCTATTTTATATGTATTTTTTTCAGAGATGGTATAGTAACACTCATTTATGTGGCTTTAATAGCCTATAAGAATCTAAATATTCTCAAGCTATGATAAAATTTTCGTACTAAATTTGAACTTTGTGCTGAGATACTTTACATATTCTAAATTTCTTATCAAATATCTAATATTCAAATAGCAGATCATTAAACCAAAATGTTCATTTAAAAAGCACTGTAAAAGCTACATACTGACTTTCTATGCATCTTAGTGTAATACTACTGCTCAAGTAAAGGCTTTAACAATTAGCTACTGTAAAGTTAATGGATAACTTTGAATAGAAAAAGCTACTTTTCCTTCTCAAGTAGAAAATTATATTGCTTGTACCACCTAAAGCTGGCAAGCTAACTCAATCAAAATAAAAGAAGTATTTTCAAATTTTGAAAAGTAATTCTTATCAACTTTGTTTTTCAACATATTTTCTTTCTCTAGCCTATGTTCATATTCATATTCTCTCCTAATTCTAGAATAGATCCTTATGTCTTCCTCCCGACTATTATAGGTACTCTATAATAATCTATAATTATAGATTGTTTGTATAGATATTAGTGATCCAGTGGTGGAATTTTTCATTCTCAAAAAGTTTAACTACTTTTTTTTTTTAACTTTTAAGTTGTTCTTTGTCATGAGGAGATTGAAAAGGCTACTATATTAACAAATTATGGCTACAATCATATTTCATATATCTGGAATCACAAACATAAATATAGGACAGGAGATAATAGCCTCACCACCAGCTACAGGGAAATAATTTTAATTGTCCAAGTATTCCCACTAAGACATTTACATTCTAAAACTATTACATTCTATTAGCTATTTAAATATTCCTTAATATTTTCTGCTTTTTTTTTTTTTTTAAGTTTTTTCAGACAGGTTCTCACCTTTTGTAGTTCAGGCTGGCCCTGAGCTCAGCCTCCAACTCACATCACAGCAATCCTCCTGCCTCTGCCTCCCGAGTGCTGGGATTACAGGCGTGAGCCACCACGCCCGGCACTGTGGTATGTGGTGCTGGTTGCTGCTGGGTGTGAGTCTCCATGCCCAGTATTGTTATGTGGTTACCGGGATCGAACCCGGGCCCTTGCGCTTCCAAGACAGGCACTGGAACCACTGAGCTATATCCCCGGCCCTAATATTTTCTGCTTTTGACTGATACCCTTGGAGTAAATTGCCTTGAGCCAGGTCACGTCATTGTCCATGGAAGGAGTTGGTGCCACTTCGCTATACACTTAAGAGCTCTGCTTATGGAAGAACATCAAACTCTCACATTTCATTATTGAAAGAGGAGGGCACAAAAGTAAAAGAAAACAACTTCCTGCTTTTATTCATCAAGCTAATCTTTTCCTTACTAAAAACTGTTGTAAGACCTACTTTCTGCTTCCTCAGCTGGTCAATTTCTTTCGTCCAAATTTTGGCCATGTTGTAATAACACTTCCAGCCTATCCTCATGCTCTTCCAGATCCTCTTTCCTCTGTTCTATTTGGGAAAAAAAAATTACTCTAACTCGGGGTCATTTCTACTCTGCAACTCTTTCTTCTTCCTGTGGATGACTTTTACTTCTTAGCTGTCAATCACCCCCACAGACTCACACCCCAGAAAGCAATTAAACCAAGGATGTGTGCAACATTCTTTACTGGCTATTTGGAACACCTCACTTAAAAGTATTAAATATCAGCCATTCTTTAGAAGTTCCTGAACCATCTCTACCCCAGAAAACGCTTCCTACGTATCCCTTCCACACAGCCAACCTCCTACCGCATGCAAGGCTTTGTCTGATCTCCCAAGTTCTTCTAGGAAGCTCCTCAACATACAATTTCTCTTCATTTTATTTGAAACCAATTTAAAAGTCTTTTATTCTACTGTCTCCTTCCAATTTATATAAGCATTAGCACCCAAGGTCAGACTACTAAATTAAAAAAAAAAAAAGACTTCAGGGAAAAATTATGCCACTTCCTAAGGGGCAAGAGCAGCTGTTATTTGTAGTTTTTCCTAGCATTTTCCCCTTCCTGTTACTTTATTTTATTCTACAACAGCTAATGTAGTCTGCTATGTCAGGGTCAAAATAACCAAAGAATCCATGAACACCCTTAAGCTTTAGAAGTGCTTTTGCAAGAGAAAAGATTTATAACAACCTAGCCCAGGGTCATAAGAGATAACAGTGATGAAAGAATTAAAATGTTCATTTTCTCTTTCAATATAAACCAGTTCAAGGATGTAAAAATAAATAAATAAAAAGGCAGCAGTTCTCTCTCTTTTTTTATTTCCTAGTGGAAGAGGTCCAAAAGCATCAGACAAACTGTGAACAAGTTATTAATTGAACAGTGAGCTAAATAAATTAAATAAGCCAATGCCTTCTAAAAGTACACAGCAATCACAGTTATGACTAGGGAGAATGAGGTGCAGAATCCGGGGCAGGGGGAAATCTAAAGACCCCGCATGTGACCCACCTGCCTGGACAGGAGATCTGGAGAATAAATCAGAAAATCAGATGAAAAAGAAGGTTTGACAGTAAGATAAACATACTTGAAATAGAAAAAAAAAAACTTTTTCTATAATACGGCCATATTGTCGAGGGAGCCAGAATACAATAGGTAAGAAAGATATTTCTGTGTACTACGAATCTGTTTTTGTTAGGTAATCAATTATTCTATTTATGTTTTTTCAAAGTCTAGCAGTCAGTATGGGTCTTTGGTAACAAGCAAACAGAAACTAACTCATTGAAGCAAAAATGGAAATTACAGAAAGGTACTTAATACTTCAAAGACTTGACTGTGAGGAGGAAGAAAATGGAGAATGTTTCAGAAGAGAACAATATTCAAGGAGCCGATGGAAGTCTCTGCAAGGCCTGATGAGGACATATTTTAGCAGCTCTCCCGCTGGACCTCCACATTTAGCTTCTCTGGTGCTCCCACCACCAAATGGTCAGTTCCTCAAAAGTCACTTTTCTTTAAAATTCAAAGTTTGAAATCCCAGGTGTGGTCCTTAGGGATATTTTGTTGGCTGATTCTGAGAGAGAGGATGGGGTAGCTAGCCATGGCTGCTTACAACAGCTCACAGACTTGGTGCCAAAGAGCTCAAAATCAGAAACTCCTCTATCTTTCTCCCTACCAGAGAACATATATGAAATGCCGTCCATTAAAAACCAAACATTAGCAGTCTTGTCAAATTAATTTAGTTGGACTAATAAATAGAAATAACTAAATTCAGTTTTCCTGGTTGATCTTTTGGCCACAAATTGGAGTCATAAGGCCACTCGAGATGGGGGACGGGATATGGCAGGAACAAAAACTAAGAATGAAAGCTTTAAATTCCAGGATTTAAATCTGTCATATTTACTGACTGAACATGGAGAGACACTGTACAGTTTCATATTTGTGGTCATAAAAATGGAAATGGAAATGCTATTTACCTTGTAGAGTTACTTTGAAGAATAAATAAGAAATACATGCTACTTGCTTGCTATGTTGCCTGGAACGTGGGCCGGTGTTCATAAAATGCTAGCAATTACCAGTTTCAAACTGTGTAGTTCTTTTCTCTCACAGCGATGCCCACACAGTCTCCCAAGGAAGCAGTCTTAATCTGTTCATTCCCCGGAGCTGAGGAAAATCCTCATGTAAGATTTCCACATCCAGTAATTTCAGCTGTTTTCCTGAGTCTGTCCAGTTATCTCCCTTCAGCATGAGCTATAGTCTTTCCTCAGGCTGTTCCTTCCTGACTAGAAAGAATGTGTCCATCTGTGCTCTTGAGTTCCAATCCTTCATTCAAATGAAACTCCTCCAACATCCCTACCTGGAATTACAACCTGCTTTTGCCCTGCCAGACTCTTCACTCCTAATCTCTAGTCTGAGCACCAGGATTCCTCTACCATGAGCTCAGTTTAGATCCGAGATGGACTGGCTTCTTGGGTTTTGAATCGAGTGCTCCCATTCACAAGTCATGGGACTGAAGTAAATTGCTCAGCTTCTCCGGGCCTCTGTGTCATCATCTGTTTATGAGGAGCAAATAAATCTGCCACGTAAAACATTCCTTTAATTATCTCAGTGAGCATGCTTAACTATGAATAGGTAGAAAATTGAGGATATTGTATGAGAGAAGGCTGTTAAATTTTCAATGAAAGGATGCAGTAAAAAAATTAAGGAAAGATATGAAAGAGATTCTATGAGAAATGAAAGTTAGAATCACACTATTCAGGAACTTAATAAAGTGACTGTAAGTCCAATGAGGACAGCCTCCTTCTACTTCAGCCAGAACAATGTGACTCATAACCCAAGATGCAACCACAAGATGGTAGTAAGAGAGACAATGTGTTATTCATCCTAATCAAACCTACGAAGGGATTGGTGACCAGTCCCTCTAGTCTCTGAGAAGTACTGTATCCAAGGAGTTGGTCTCAAGCCTGGTTGTACAAGAGGATGACTGGAAGCATTTGCTGAAGACCAATCTCTGAGCTACAACCGTAGAAGTTTAATGTTTAGCTGGATGAACAAGAAAATAAAATCCAATTTCAAATATAATTGGGTTTTGAAGAGAAATGGCAAGGAGAAGGAGGAATCATCCAGGGATACTACCCTTTCAGGTCATCTGATGTTACCCATCAGGTCACTTTCACACTTCCTGGATTTTAATAGAGAAGATTAAAGTCACTCAGCAAGTTCTTATGAATTCTGTCATGCATGTCCTCTAATGCCTTAAAGCCTTTACAATTAAAATACTCTTACTAGAGTTTCATCTAAATCTCTCCTGTTGAAAGTTGCATTACCCTAGCACTGAGCTTGTTCACTTCAGAGGAAATAAGACCTGTTCACAATATCCAGATTTTACTTTTCTCTGTCCCTAAAGTTTCACCAAAGTTGAACTTCCTCTGTGCCTAATGAAATTCAGTCACCCTTTCTTTCCACGAGGTTGTAATATAAAGCAACCCACAAGCCACTCAAAGCAGCATCACTGTCTCCTAAAGCAGGCAGTGTTGTGAGAGCAAACTGCCCTGTTCCAAGCACCAACGTGTAGGGAAGGTGACTAAACCCAGCCTCTGGCCTCCTCTTAGAGAAACTATGACACTGGTCCTGGTGAGAGGCCCTGACTTTACTACGCCCATCTAGCTACTCTGAGAAATGAAACAAGAGTCTTTGGCAATCTCCAGATGGACTCTCTGTGTGTGTGACCAAAGGTATGAAATAGAACAGTCGCTATGACTGAGCGTCTAGTGACATTTTGCCAAAAACACTGTAACAATTAAAGGAGAAAATTTATGAACAGAGCTTACTGCCAGCCGCAGAGTACTCTCAAGAAATGATGACTACTGTAGGTTTTACGGCTAATCCCAAGAGTGGCCTTGAAAGGGTGCCAAGATGATCCTCACTTTGGAAGGCAGAAATCAAGGTTCAGAGAACTTGCTCAAGGTCGTACAGTTCATGAATGGCAGAGAAGTCATTAAACGCAGAGCTTTTTGGCTTTAGAGCCTTGTCCCAGGACTAAGGAAGTAAAGGGTGGTGGCTACTGTTTGTTCTGCCCCCCCAACACGCCCCAATTCAGAGATAGGCAAATAGGGATCTCAGTGAATTACTTCCATTTTACTTATTTTCCACAGGACCACAAGCCACCTGAAATTGACCCCCCAGTAGTCCACCGGCCCATTGTTAGCATATACATAATGGGATCCATTAGTTTAATGGTATGGTTGAGAGTTACATACTGAATTTAGTTGAAGCAACAGCAAAAATTGATGTTAAACACAACTGACCTATTCATTCCAATTCCAAAAGCATTTGTTCTACATTTATATTATATGTTTGGTAATGATGCTAAGTTCCTTAGACAACATTAAAAAAAAGTGTACCAATGTTAGAAATGTTTGATGTAATTAAAACTGTGAAATAAAGAATTAAAGAACATAAGAAACTATGCAATAAAGTGCTAAAGTAAACATATTAAGTATAAAAATGTATAATAAAGTCCTCTGTATAAAAGCGTTCAGGAAAGAAAACATTTGGACAGAAATCAAGGAAGGCTTCCAGAAGGAAGAAAACTAAAGACAGGTGCCAAGGGATATGTTGCCTAATAAAAGAGAATCAAGTGGGGGAACTGGCCTGACAAAGCACTTAAGGTAAGAATTCTTCCATTCATTTATTATGGAAGGAAACCTAACTTTGTACAAGATTTCTGGCAGGAAGAGAAATTGGCATGATATTTTCCGGAAGCAATGAAGAAGTTTACTTAACAGAACAGAGTTTGATAAGGAGTTTTAGGAAAAGGACACAGAGATCAGATAGGACACAGTTCTGTACCCTGCGAGAGACAGAAATCAAATGGCTCCAGGGAAATCTCTAAGTTTTTGAAGAAGAGAAATGTACCAGGAATTCTTGGTGGCAGGTCAATATACAAACACAAACACAATCTGCTTACTTGAAAAGCGGTTTAACCATGCTAAATCTTTAAGAAAAATAGCATTTGAACATGGCAATGGATACTCTCAAAGGCAAAGTCAGAGCCAGTTAATCTCTAACTCTGGTTTTCAGTTGATGTTTTTGATATCTTATCCCCAGTTTAGCTCCTTCAGAGAAATTTCCTCCAATTCCATCAGTAAACTGAACACAGGTTGATTTTCCATTACCACTAAATAGGGAACATTGGGCAGCTTCCTTCAGTATCCAGAAATCCATAGGTCTAAAGAGAGGGGATGTTTTTTCCACCAGAGACATAATCCCAGGGTGAAAGAGAGTAGAATCTCTTCAACAAAGAACATCCAAATAGCTTGCTGTGCTTCACTGCACAAAAAAAAAAGACAGAGGTCAAATTTCATTTTCTCACTGTCTGACCAAAGCTCTTACTCTTTAAGGAATGTACGATACCTGAGTTCATTAAATAAAAGCCCTCTAAACTGCAGCTAGCTTAGTAAATGGCAGAAAAACAACAGAATGACTTTCAAGTGTAGGGAGAAATGTGAATGCTGTCACAAAATAACTTTAATTTCAGGATACTTGAAACAATTCCACACAGCAGCAAACATAATTTCAGCAGAGCTGCATGAAAATACTGTATACCTGACCGGCTATAAATCCTTACCTGTAAAAGTAACAGTAAAGGCAGTACTCTAATGAATAAAAATGAACTTCAGGTCTATATTCAATATTGGCATGGCTGCTAACTGATTAGGTTTAAATCCTACTTTATGTCCTTCTTGCTTAGCTCTAGACCAAGTGAGTTTGCTTTATTATGAGTTTATCAAATATAAAAGCAAGCATCTCATTTCTCAGACAAAAAGAAATATCTTACAACAAACCAAAACATTGCCTATTGGCCCACGAGGTAGACTGGAATGGGCTGAACCTTCGCATGTGGCCATTGTCCCTATATTTCCTTTGTCCCTTCCTAATACACACAGTCCTCAGTAGGAACAGCAGCACACCTGAGAATCTGATCAAGAAAAGGGGTGCAGAAAGGCCAGACAGGCAGCTTCATCACCACCACTCCACCAGCCTCAGTGACTGCCCTTGCTTTGAGTTTTTTTGTTTGTTTGTTTATTTGTTTGTTTTGTACTTTCTGGAGAGACGGAAGTTTTCATTCCACGAGACTCCTGGCCATTTTTACTGGTCGTTACAAGCTTGTGGTAGTGTTGCTCCTGTACAAGAAGGGTATCAAAGGCCAAGATGGGAAAAATAAGAAACAGGCTTTTGCTGCCCTCTTTGGGATGATAGGAAGAAAGGAATTAAAACAGTGGGACTATACTATACTCATGTGCTCTTCCCAGTGAAGACACCTTGACACATGAACTGTCCCTTTTGGAACCATGAATGATTAGCAAAGTCTGGCAGCTCTTCATACAGATACTAGTTAGGCATCTTCCTATCAATCACAACTGATATTTGCTAAGTTATTTGCTGAATGCTTCTGCAGAGGAATACAGGCAGAAGTGATGGATGAAGGTAAAATAATCTTCATTATGAAATAAGGCGAAGCCTCCAGCCATGCACCATCTATTCCATGCTTTCTCTCCCCTTCCCTCTTATGGCAAGCCAGATGTGTGAGGAATTCATACCCAGGAAGATGAAATTAGTAGATTCCCAGGCACCAGATAACTTCAAAAGGTAGAGCTGTCATTCTGTACTGCACATATCACATGACAAGGAAATCATCATCTGTGCTCTATAAAGCGCCATCTCTTGATAGTTTTGTCCCAAATAACATGCCCTACATATCTGACATAGCCAATTAACTTTAAACTAACCTGCTAATTAAAAGGCAGCTTTGAATATTCTGTTTCTTCTCATCTTGCACTAAAATAAAACAAATACTATTTGTCCTTGTTAGACAAACACATAAGCTTTATTTTGCCAATGATGTGTTTACGTCGTGGATGTTCCATCCATCCAAATAACATCTCTGAACATTTGCACTTTTTGCACATTGTCAAAGCAATTTCAGGAAGAACAAATGAGCTGGAGAAGACAAACTTTTCAAAATAAGAATAAGAAAGAGGGTTTTGCCCTTTGAAGCAGTAAAATTTAAAATTCTATGGGAATATTTTGAAAGGATATACCAACCACAGAGATGGACACACAAGACAGGATATCTACAGTCACAGACGATGGCAGAGTGGAGGTGGCAGTGCCCCTGAGGTCTACATGCTGCTAGCTTGGCCCTCCTTGGGCAAGTCATGGTGGGAGTTTAGGAGGTGAAGTTTTGTGCAAACTAAATGCATCACTGGGGTGCTGCCCACAAAGGAGATCAAGGACCCTGAGTGAGTTCTCACAAAAGCAAGCTGTCATTAAAAGACCAAGCCCAGTCTGTCCCCATCCCTGACTTTCTGCCTCACTGTCTGATCTCTCTCACTCCTATGTGCTTCTATGAGGACTCTATCAGTAAGGCTGTGACACAGAATCTGCCCGATCTTGGACTTTCATCCTCTCTAACTGTAGCTAAATAAACCACTTTTCTTTATGAAACATCCAGCTTTAAGTGTGTTATTGCAGAAGTAAAAATTAGAGAACATGAATGTATTTCTAGGGTATGGCAGCATCGCACATCAAGGAAAAGGACAAATTATTAACAAAAATAGTATTGGGACAACCAGATCTACTTAAGAAAAGGAACAAAGATCAACTTTTACCTCATCTCCTACAATAAATTATTTCTAGGCCAAAAAAGCAGGCTTTAATGAAAAAAATAAATTTCACAGAATTCTTCTAAAAATAAAATAGGAAATTATTTTCCATGCATGACAAAGCAGAATCTTCAAAAGGGGAAAAAGTAATAGATTTGACAGTGTAAAAGCTTAAAACTTTGCTACCAAAGATGGTTTAATTCAAAGAAAATATACACAAAAGATACCAAGGCCCTTACAATACACAAAATTCTCACAATCTCTATGAGAAAAAGCACTGCAACACAAAAATAAGGACTCAAAAAAATCAGTGAAAAAAATGAAGAATTAAAGTGGTGATTATGCAAAGATGTTTAACTTCAGCAGCAGTTCAAAATTTTAAGCCAAAATAAAACAAGGGGCTATACTCTAAGAATAGTAAAGAAGAGCATCCCATCAGCAAGAAAGTGCACATCGCTAAGTGTGAAGCAGATTAATGTTCATGAAACTCCTTCTTCTTGGGCCACCTGCACTACATCCAGGGCATCTCTTTCATAGATCTACAGAATAAACTTCCCCAGCAGCTCAATGGACCCACCTTTAGTCACATCTACAGTTACATGTCCTGTTTGCTATTCACATCCTGGATTCCTTTCTGCATTCTTTAAAAACAACCAAGCATAGAAGATGTCAGAAAAACCTCACTCACTATTAAATAATACCTTTGAACTGCTGAAACTAGCTTCTGGCGAGGGCCAGGAGGATAGCTGAGGCCTGCAAGAGAACATCACCAGCAATTAGGTCCCTCTGTTTGTGTGACCTTCTTCTTGTTCTATCCATTCTTTGAATCATGTGCCTGCAGGACTAAGGTCCTTCTTTCTGGAATATCTCCTCACGTGAACTGCATCTGCCCCATTGTCTTCCTCTCAGGACAAGCACTACAGATGTCCTGCTGTTCATTAGTGGATGGGCCTACTGACCCCTTTTGTATTCTTGGTTGTAACTTCTCACTTACTGAGCAGGTGGTTACAACAGTGACAGCTGCCCACTCTGGGGCATGGTCCTCAGGCTGGCCAGCCAACCAAAATCACCTGAAGGTGACACTGAATATAATTTTAAAACTAATCCATGGCTGGGTCCCTCCCATGCCACACCAAAGACAAAAGGCCGTCTGATAGTGGGGTCTGGGCATGCATCTTGGTGTATCTCTTTCTGTTGATGGTAGTGGTTTGCTTTGACTCAGTTTTAAAGCTCCAAAGGTGACTGTGACGCTAATCCAGCATTGATTGAAAACCCATCCCCTTCCGTAGAGGAAGCCCAGATGGACACTGTTCTAGCAGTTCTAGCAATGCTGCTGGGGGATTCCGGCTCACAGCTGGTGTTTTAGAACCATGTATCAGGTCAGCAGGTCCATCATGGTGGGTGCCCTGGCTGCACCAGGTGCTCTGCAAGATGAAAGGGAAGTAAGAGATTCTGTGTCATCTAAGAAGCATCATCAGGAAATCCAGAGGAAGAGATGAGGCCCCAGTGAGGGGAGACTTTTCACACAGCCCTTTCAGCACCCTCTCAAATAAGAAAGCATCCATAAGACCTGGCCCTGACTTGGGTCAATATGGACCATAAACTGGTGCCTTAACCTTAAATATCTTGTCTACTTTTCATCTTGAAGTAACCTGTTACAGAGATAGTGTCAAGTGGCATTTCCTTCTGCTCTAAGTTTTGATCAGTTCCACCCCACCCCAGCCCAAGACCTCTCCCCAGAGTTGACCAGTTGAGTTTTCCCAAATTTAAGGACACTGGATTCACTCACTGCAGCAAAAAGCAAGTGACCAGGACCCACCCAGATGCCTCTAACACAATACATGTACAACTTCCTGGATTCTCGGGTGTGAGCCATCTCTTTCAACTCCACCCCACCACATACGCACACACGCATATACACACATAGGTTCACACACACCCACATACACATTCTGGGGTTAACCCTAGTCGGAGGTCTGACACTGGTGAGCAAGGCAGGCACCTTGCAGGCAACCCAGAAGGAAAGAAAGGGGAGAAAACCCCAGGAGTCCATTTCCTGCAGTACTCCAGGGGGAGCCCAGCAGCGGACCTTCTGTCAGGTTGAGCAGAGGGCTGGCCTGGCCTCACCTGAGTCACCGGCTCACTCAGGGAAAGCCAGGGACAGAAAGGAGCAGCAGGCACAGGGCAGAGGAGACTAAGGCAGATCCTCCGGCCTCTTGGCCCCTGGGTTCCTCAAGCCCTTTCTCCCTGGAGCTTCCTGTGCTCGCCTCCCATGGCCACTGGGGTCATGGCAGCAAGAGGCAGCCCTGAAGTGCTTTTGACCTTGCACACTATGAGTGGGAAAGCGAGAACAAATGCTGCTGCAGGAGAGGATCTTTGGAAATCATTTCCACTGTCCAGTTCACTCCCATAGCTCAGAACCCGAAATTTGAGTCTAGCAGAGCCAGCAACCCCAGGCACAATTATGTAGGAGCTACATTAACTTCCCATCTCCAGGTTTAAGAAGATATGTATACATCTGTATGTCCACAAGATGACCCTCTTGGGGTCTGTAGTTCTCTGTGGTTGGTCTTAGGTGCTGTGTCTTTCTCCATCAAAGGGTGGTCTCCTGCCCCATTTTTGCCTGGGGCCTACAGGTGCCTGGGTCATGCCTTTCACCTCCACATGGTCTACACCACTTCCCTTTCTTGGCCTTGGTCAGCACTTGTCTCTCCCTTTTCCCCCCTCACTTAATCTCTCTACCCTCATAGGTCTTTGGTGCCTGATTTTTCCCTTCAAACAAATACAAAGTAGATCCCTGATGTTTTGCATGGTGGACTTTATGCTGAATTCTTCAGGTCTGGGTTCCTTCTCATAATTGCAGAGTCTTCAAGTATGTAGTGTAACAATTTCATTTATTTTTCCTGAGGATCATTCATGACCCTGCAGTTCTGCTTGGGGGACCTGTGTGTGTGGAAGGGAATAAAACTAAACATTAAGAAGGGTGCATGTGTCAATCCATTTCCCAATGACCTGCACAGAGGCCTGGGTTCCTCAGGAAAGGATTTCCTGGCTTTTTGAGGGAGGTGGGGTTCAAATAAGAGGTGGAACGTTTGCATCCAGCACTGTTGTGAATAGTGTTCAATGAGGAGTTGTGTAGGTGAGTGAGTGTGTGTGCCTGTGTGTGTGTGTGTGCACTCCCAAAGCACTAGTGATAGGGCTTAGACAACAACCACTTAATAATATAAAAACCACCTTTCTGCCTTGGGATGAAGGATGGACATCATTTAATTGGTTTGCTTTTGATTTTTTTTTTTAATTCCTTGTTGTCTCTAGACATACTTGTGACACAGTGGTGGGATGGGCAGCCTCAGTGCAACAACGAGCCAGTTTGAAATGTTCATTTCTATCTTGAGCAAATCCCCAGATCATACTAAGGCGTAGTCATAAAAATCCATGCGCCACTGAGGATAGGCTGGCTCAGATCACTCAGGGAGCCAAAAAATTTTCTATAAATAGATAATTACATTAAATAGTAATTTTTATTAAGTCATTTTAAAGTACTGTAAACAAACATCACACAAAGAGGACTGGACAACAGACCTGTTCAGGCCACAAAGCCTAAAACATTGACTCCATATCCTCTTTCAGAAAAATACAACCTTTAGACTTTTGGGCCTCGTGGTCCCATATCCCACCAGACACTAATAGCATAATGGAACTGAGACATTTTGTAACGTAGGGGTTGGAGAGTATAGACAGTGATAGGCTTGGATAGCCATGTGATGAGAAAGGGAAATGTTTAATTTTCAATCATGGAAGCCACAGTGGTTTAAAGGATGTGCTAGAGTCATTTTTGAACTAAAAAATTTTTTTTTCTTGAGGATAAGAATTATTGTTGGCATCAGGAAAATTGGTATGGATAGTGGGTTTTGAATATGACATATGAGAGTCACAGCAGTGTCCCAGGTCCAATGAAAGTTTCATTTCCATCCACACCCAAATGCCATCTCTAGCAAGCCTTTTGCTCTCACTAGCCCTTCTTTAGCTTTCTAGGGACAGAAAATAAAGATCTCATTTATCTTAGCAGTAGATTCAGCCTAAAGTAGAGTGACAGGTACACAGGAGGTACTTAAATGTGGGTGTACTCAGTAAATATTTTTTAAATGGTTGTATGGAGATTCTCTGTGATATATACAAATTATCTGCAGATATGCAAGGCTAGCTATCAGGACAACTATTCCAGCTGTCATATAGGGAAGAGGCTAAGAAAATAAAAAGTCCAAGTCTAGGAGTTTAGCTCAGTGACGTCACCGTCTGCCTTACAAGAGAAGGTCATGAGTTCAATCCCTGGGAAATTCAAACTAGACAATATTATATACTATTCACTCTTGAAAGAAATATCTATCTTTAATATAACAGGGATTTCCCTTCATAAAGTGAGATAAACCTTTGATCACTCAAAATAAATATGCTGATGGAAAAACTTATCAGTGGTTAACATTAGAGCTATTTTTACATATAATAAAGGATATTTCTCTATTCGCCATTCTTTGTAAGTTTAGCAAACTGAATGTGTACATATAGATTTCAATTTCAGAGACTAGAATGACAGCACACATTTCAATGGAATGATGCTATTTCTGGGCTGGATGACAGCCATTACTAATACTACTTGGCTGCGGTGAGGCTAAAACGAAATCTATTAAAAGAAAAAATCCTAAGTAACAGATATGTTCACAAGTTGTTCTCCATTTAGCATTCAATCTGTTTAAAAGTATGTGACTTTTAATGCAGAGTTAATGTTAAATTGTTGCATTTCAGTGCAGTATTGTGTGTTTTAATAAACTAAATTATTTTGCAGAAAATGTTTTGTAATTTTGGGAAAAGGAAATCATTTTAGGTTTGAGTAATCTTTTCCTAAAAAAGACAAAAATAATTGATTTGCAAACAGATGTTTGTTGTGTCAAATCTACTCCCATTGGAATTATTATGTTTTAAAACCACTTCCAGTCATCTACATACTTCACACACCTCACTTACCATTAAATTAAGAACATATGTAACAACATCAGCATAAGCTACTTCAGTAAAACGTTGGATACCAGTCAGTTCAGCTGCTAGTCCAGTCAGCATGGCAGGTTCTGCTGAAGGTCGTCTTCCTGACCTGCATATGGCCTCATAATACAGATAATGGAGGAAAAGGTGAAGAGAAGAAAGGGGGGATGGGGAGGGAAGGAAGTAGAAGGGAAGGAGGGGGGAGAGAGAGAGTGGGAGAGAAAGACTATCTTAAAGAAGTCTCATCAGATCAATGTATGACCATCATGTCCTCATTTTACCTTAATATCTCTGTAAAGTTCCCATGTCCAAATAGTTACATCCTAACAGAGACCTCTTCGAAAGCATTCTAATCTCCTACTCAGTGCTATGGTGCAAGGTGAAAAGAAAAACTCAAAGACAGAATTACAGGGAGAGCTGGGGAACCAGGGCAGCCAATGCTAAGCAAGAAGCCAAAGACCCATATATTGTGCAATAGAAAATGCTCAATGTAAAATAGGGTGAAAGGGGAAAATGTTGAGATTGTAACAAAAAAGTAAGGAAACAAATTTTGTGTATATGGAGGGGTGGTAGGGTGGGTAGGGCTATGGGAAAAAATGAGAATTAAGTTTTGTCTTATACTGGTACAAATCCCCATTATGGAGTGCAATCATGATGTGTATATTTAATGTACCAATAAAGATTTAAAAAAAAAAAAAAAGAAGAAGAAGCCAAAGACCCTATCCAGCCCAAACCTCTGATGCTTATTGATGATATCGTCATCAGGTTGGAAGGAGAGGGCTATGTGTGGTTACCAAGATATGTTGCTGATGCACACAAGACTTATAAGAGAAGTAATGTGTTACTAATTTTGGGAGCAGAATTGAGTACACGGCACTTGACCTCCACTGCCATGTTATCTAGTCATGTAAGTGTGACTCATTTCTCAAAACAAGTCACTTATGGGATTAATTCTTTAGCGCTTTCACTGCTCACAGTCTGCTTTGGACATAGTCCATCGATGGGGCAGCCCCCTCCAACAGCAAAGAGTTGGGACTTTCACATATGAATACCAATGTGGGGACAAAACTTAGTCTTGTAGTACCTTGGTTTTTATACAAATTATATATTGTCAAATCAGCATCATCATCTATTACTTAGGTAAATCTAGTTGTTAGTAACTATTATATGAAATTTGATTCATGCATATGTTATAAAAGCATATGTTTAATTTGCTCTATTTGGCAAAGTACTTTTTTAAAATCTACCAAATGACAATATTCCCTCATGAAAAGAATATGGAAAAATGAAAGTATGGCTGAAGCTACCTAAGCGGCTGATATGCTTAAAGATGCTGAAATATAACAGTTCAAACAATAAAAGATATGCAAAACATTCTCCAAACTTACAGTCACAAAAATATTATAGATAATTATTGCACGAATTTTGATTAAATAATTTTGTCTGTGAAAACCACATTGTTTTGTCATATACATCATGTTGTATTTTCCCAAGGCAGGGGAAAACTAAAAGAAAAAAGTCTAGCAGAAAGATATACTTAATTTAAAAATACAGGCTATGCTTCAGGTTCAACACAGACCCACCTCTTTATGTCAAATTTTCTTAGTCACTATCTCTCTTCTTAAGTATCTACAGCCTCTAATATCACACTAATATTTTACAGTCTTCACTAGTCATCCAGGAGTGCTTATTATTAAGATAAACATGATTTTTATCTACAAATTGGGTCTTCCTGGACTACTTTTCTATGACCCTATAAATATTCCCCAGCTCCTATTTTAGACTCGTTCTTTATTTCAACTCAGGTAAAAAAAAAAAAAAAAAAAAAAAGTAACAAAATTTTGAGGCTGAAGGATTTTCTTGCTTTGGTTTTCTTGTTGAAAACCAGTCTCAAGGGACCAGATTGAAACTATAGCCTTAAGAATGTTAAACACTAAAGCAGATAAGATGATCAATTTTATGTTACATCTTCTATTTTGTGAAGGTCCCTAACATCTTCACAATATGACAACATTCCCTCAGTATTCTTTCAGTACTTGAAGAAAAAACTCAAGTCTGGTTGTGTCAAGTATGCCGCATGTATGACTCCTTGCTGAGAGACAGCTAGAAGACGCCGAAAGGAGTTCGAGCACGCTCATTTCCATGCGCAGAAACTGGTTGATAGCCGTTTAGGGGACTCCTATTCCTCCTATAGCCGCTTGATGTCCTCCTCTAGTCATAACTCCTTCGCTCTGCCAAAAGCTAACCATAAAAAGTAAAAGTCTTTTGCCACACCAATCAGCTATAGACCCCGCCCCTATGTGCTCATGGCCACGCCCACTCTACTTGTTCTTTATATGCCTGAGTACTATTCAATAAAGACGGAAGTGTTCCCCGAAACCTCCTGGGAGTTTGTGCGGCGCTTCTGCACACTCACTCTCCTGGTCTGGGCCTCGGAACCTGATCATTGGCTGAGTACCATCCCCCTGCCCCCCGCGTACCACCCACCCTGACACTGAGGATGACTACAACTGGTGCCCAACGTGGGATTCGTGTATATCAGGCAAGTACTGAAGTGTCAGCTGAGTGATCCCTATCATGGGTAATCTCATTAATTGATGATTCTCGGCCTCACCAAGCTTGGAACTGGGGGGAGGTCTCCCATCTACAGATGGATAATCTTGTTTGCCAAGATCCGGCCTCTCAGTGTTACTGGAGGCCCTACTCAAAACTCGGGGCATGTATGTATCGCACAAATGCCTCCTACAGTTTTGGGGAATGATTCTCTAGACCTCCCTTTGGATAAAAGCTGGTAATGTTTTTAATGGAGAGGTTTGGGAGTGCACAATCTGCAATGCCCAGCGTGCTAATAGAGAGGGAATCACGCTCCCTTTAAACTTTTCCCCTTTTGCCTAGTCAATTATCCAGTGCCTTGACCCTAATGTGGCCACGGCCTCCGAGGCTTGGGTGTCACAGGCCCTGGAACAAGAGGAAATGGAAGGTGACTCACCAGATCACCAGGGCCAAGCAGCGAAGCAGCTTCAGAATATGGCGCCTGCTGACCTTCATTTCAGTGGTCTTCTTCAGGATCCCTCGGCCCCACCCACAGAGTGGGAGGAGCCTCCTCCTGCATTGGCCCCGCCCAAACCTCTGCACTACCGCAGCGTCCTGTCAAATATGGCAGCCTCCAGTATACCTGTTGCCACCTTATCAGTAGGGTTCCTCTTCCTCTTCATCCTCTTGTCTCTTTGGTATGGGAGACCAGGGCAGCCATGCCTTCTGGTCTCTCCCTCTCTTTTCCCTGCTTAGCTTGGTACTCAAACTCCATCTTCTCAATCGCAGACTCCCGAAGGGCAGCAGCCTGTGGTTGACAGAGATTTCTTCCCAGAGCAGGGACCTCCTCTTCTTCTTCATCCTCTTCTGATGCTGATGATTCTGATCTCTCCGAAGCAGGTAAGTTTAATACTAATAACTTTTTTTTTTTTCCCCAAAAAACATTTAGGAAAAAAATACTCACACACTCTGATATTATCGTGTGACAATGGGTGAGCCAGAGATCCCTCTATGGGTACCTCACTCCCCAAAGGAATGGAAAGAATTCCTATAAGTGATTCAAGACCATGGGTATTTGAAAATACTTTGCATCTGTTAAAACTACAAAAGTTTTAATGCCCTTTTAACACTATTGTACTGATAGATTCTAAATATCTTCTGAGAAGTTGTTACAAGTTAGAAGTTGTTTTAGCTTGATAGGTTTCTATAAAGTAACTGCTTTATTACTTTGTTAACCACATCGCTGGTTATGTGTATCACTTCCCATTTGCATGTTCAAATTGTCATGGCTGAAATTATTGTACAGAAACAAAAAGACTGTGACCTCTAGTTTGTCTCTAGAGGATGCTACTAGAAAATGGTTTCTCTTTGCAGTTTATAGCTTGCTTTTAAGGTTACATGTCTGATCTTATTTCCTTTTCTTTTCAGTATTCACTAGTGGTTCCCTTTGCATGTTGCACTCCTGTAGGAAGAAACTTTTCTCAGCCCCTTCCAACATACTATTTGGATGTTTCCAACCTGACAAATCCAAGCCCCTGTTTCTTAAAAAAAAAAAAAAATCATCTCAGCTGGAAAAACCTTTTAAATATTTATAAGGCCTTTGCTGAAAGGTGTCTTAATACTAGGATACATACTCCTCCACCTGTACCTCTCTGCACAGGGAATGAACAACAAGAGATTAATCCTCCACAAACATTCTCTTACGTTTCAGCCAATCTCACTTGCCTATGACACATCTACTAGCAGAGCCATAGGCTGAGGACCCTATAGAGTGATAATATCACTGCTGATTCCACTTTCGGCCCCATGATAATGACATGTCTGCTTCTAAGTTCATGGGCCGATGACCACTTGTAGACATGAGCTCTTTGTTTCTCACCATGGGCACAAATGCTGCAGTCATTGCTAATATTTCCTTTTCTCTAACAAATACTTCAGTCTTATATATAGCTAATAATTCTGTTTTACCCCTTTCAACATGTTTGCCCTCTTCTTTTTCATTCTGGCCAATTACAGTCTCAAACAAAATGATAGCCTGCTTGTAACTCCTTGTATCAACCCTTCTCTCTTTTCACTGGTACCTACTACCTAGATGTTGGCTACCTCCCCCAAAGACAAAGTTTATATGGTTCTATTCACCCTTAACTTTCTCTCTTTTGATGATAAGCAGTAAAGCTTTGCAATTAAACATTGGCAGCCATTAAAAGATGCTGGCTGTGCTCCATTAGTGCTATGGAAGGATCGTCTCCAAGAAATATGGAAGGGCTCTGATCTCCTGCTAACTATCGGGCGAGAGTTTGCTTGTGTATTTCCATAGAAAGCCTATTAGCCTCTGTGGATTCCAGCCAGACATGTCAAGTCCTACACTGCAACCAACGAGATGAAGAGATTATTGCTGTGAGGTCCCCCACAAAAAATGCTAATGTATCCCCAAGAACATGCAAGACCCATGCAGTGCTTTGGATACCCATTAACCTCACCAGAGACTGGAAAGATTCTGATCCACTCAGTGATAGTGATCTCCCTGGTGACCAACCTTTCTGCTGCAGCTATTGTCTCTGTCACTCTTCACAATCAACTGGCTACAGCTACAACTGTCAATCAACTTGTTTGAAACACTTCGCTCATGCTAGGCCATTTGACCATGCTTTTCCAAGATTTATGCCTGGCAATCCTTAACTTACAGACACAAATTGACATGTTGCTAAAAGACTTTGGACTGTTAAAGACTGAAATAATGGGCCAATGTCATGTTAATTTCTGTGACATTTGTGTAACTCCATACACCTGCCAAAATTGTGATCAATATTGAAATCTGCCATAGTTTATCTGGGAAATTCAGGATCCCTCATTTTTACATAATCTATCCCAATTGAGATGTTAGAGTTTTACATGTTTTTACCCTAAACAGTATAGGGACACATACACAGGTGGGCTAAGTTGGGTTTTTGGGCTAAGTCCCTTGTACTTTATTTTACCTATGTACTAACAGAGCTTAATCCTCTTATTCCTGTTAAGCTCTCTACCCGCAGATGCAAACAAAACCATAAAAATATGGTGTTCTTGGCCAAGGCTCTTGAGTCAAAGACAAAGGGGAGAAATAAAGGAAAATCTCCAGTATAGTTGGGTCAGGTATGCCGCATGTATGTCCCTAAGAAAGCTAGGAGATACCCAAAGGAGTTCGAGCATGCTCATTTCCATGCATAGAAACTGGCCTGTAGCCACTTGGGGCCTCCTGTTCCTCCTGTAGTCATAACTCCTTCACTCAGCCAAGAGCAAACCATACAAGGTAAAATACTTGTGCCCCACCAATCAGCTACAGCCCTTTGCCCCTATATCCTCATAGCCACACTCACTCCCTGTGCTCTATGTAAGTCTGTGTAGTCCTCAATAAAGACGGAAGCATTCACCAAAACTTCCCTGGAGTCTACGTGATAACTCTATACACTCACCCTCCTGGTATGGGCCTCCAAACCTGATTCTTGGCCACGTACCACCCTAACACTGAGGAAAACTACAAGTACTTCTTCAGTACTTCCTTCAGTAAAACCAATACAGACAAAGTTTTGTCTCCACGTTGATATTCATGTGTGAAAGTCCCAACTCTTTGCTATTGCAGGGAGCCACCCCATTGACTATACCCAAAGCAGGCTGTGAGCAGTGAAGGCTCTGAAGAATTAACCCCATAAGTGATTTGTTTTGAGAAGTGAGTCACACTGACATGACTAGATATTAGATTTCCTTCAGTACTGTTGTACTGAAGTTGGCCGAATTCTGTTCTTCTTTTTACAACCAAATAACTATCAAAGCAATAACGTATTGAAGACAGAAACATGGTCAGTATATGGCACTACTTAGAGGACACTTACGAGAAAGATACTACCGGGAAGATATACAGGTGTCCACACATAATACTAAGTAATAAGTCAAGAAACAGAACCCATATAAATTCTACAGGGCAATAAGTACAAATGTGGAATTAGGGAAGCAACACAGGCAATAGCAGGAAGATATTACCATCTGTGGGCCTGGAAAAATGGAAGGAAGAGACATGTCTGTAATCCAAGAGATGGCATGTCCACAGAACATGAGGTCATAGAACAAAGTGCTGCTTTGGGAAGCTAAAATCAGAAGGACAGATAGCTATAGTCTAAAATCCATCCATAATTCAACTGCTTTGGGAGAGAAATGTCCTCGGTCCACCTTTTTGCTCCCTTCTAGCTCTTGATGTCTTGCTACAGGAAGCTGGTTGATGAAGGAGCTAGGGAAATACAATGGTGAGAGTCAACATTACACTGCACAGACCAGTGCGAGAAAAGGATAAGGAAAGCCAATAGGTTGATCAGTCATCCATCAGTCACTGATACAGTTCCTAGATCAGCATCAGTGAGCCTGGAAGGCTACAACCTGCTCTGGTAAGGACTGATTATCTGTATTGGCCTGGGTCAGAAGTAGAGAATATCAGCTGTTTACATGAGCCTCAGCGTCATCAGGAGAAAGCATGACTTGAATTTTATTGGATTCATCTGCAGATACACAGTAGTCAGAAACCATCTGGAAAAAAAAATTTTTTTTATAGTAGGAGCAACAAATTGCAGCTGCTACCTTCAATTAACCCTCCAGCTGTGGGTCAGTAATGTCCTTCCATACTTCAGGGGAGAAGAAGAAATAAGCTGCAAACTAACATTTATCAACTCCTTCTGTGATCTCCAGTCTGGACTGAATGCTTTCTCAGTACTGCTTTACTTGATCATATGAAATATTGCATCAATAGCTAATTCGCCATGCATCTCTCATGACTATACACACTTTACAGTCAGAGTGACTCTCAGCTTTTCCACCAGAGCTTCCAATGTGCAGCCCTGAAGGTGGCATTTCCTTTCAGAGCAGAGGGTAGGGTATTGTTGTTGTTGTCATTGTTGTTGTTGCTGTTCTTTGGTTGGTTAATTTTTGGTTGCCTTTACTGACTGATATAAAAAATGATATCTTACACTGGGACAAAGATGCAGGTTTTCTATACTGCATTATAAAATGCCTGGATGTTTTAAACTTGAGCTTCCTAAGCAGTGCTGCAAATCCACTTAGCACACAACATCCTCTGGGATTGCTCGCCATCATAGAGCAGAGGTGGGTGGCAGGATCTGGGACACAGGATCTGATGTGGCAAGAATGTTTAAAGAAAAATGGAATTGTCAGATAGAAAAAAATAAATGTACCTTTGGACTGTTTGGTAGAAAGTATACATCGTCCTTTCTGACACTGTTTTGACATTAAGTTTGGAAGGCACCATCCCTCTCAAACCACAGAGAGATCACAGAGTTCTGAGCCACACTCCAGGCTAGGTCACAAGGACACCAGCACTCCTGTTGGGGCCTGCTATGTCACAGAAGTAGCCACACAATAGAAAATTGGTTCCTATGGATGAATAACTCAGTCTGAACTAAAATGTTTTACAAACCATGAAGAAAAGTGGCAGAGCTGTAACACTAATAGGCCTTGTAAACAGTGGTTTCAGACATTATATCCAACAAGAGTGGCAGAGGAGTCACATTTTTTTTTTGGTCTCTAATGTTTGATCTAACACCAGAAACACCATAACTGGCAGTTTCATTGAAAGGTAATGATAAACTCCCTGAAATAAGAGGGAGAGAGATTCCAGGAACACTAAAAAAATACTTTCACTTTGGTCAATTCGAATTTTTAAAAAATATCTTACATGTGATGCTTGGTTATTTTAAATATTAATTTGAGCATGTTTAAGTAAAAATATGAAGTATGGATGGAAAAGAGTAATGAAAGCAGACAAGGTCAAGTTTAAATACCAACGTGCATGTTATGTCTTTCCAAATTAAAAGATACAAGTATTAATTTGTCTAGATCTCCTAAAATCCCAGCATTTGAATGGTGGGATTTATCCTATACTTAATTTTGATCAATTGATATAGGGATAAAGAAAGCAAGACCTAGATATGGCTAAAGCTATTATCATAACCATAAATATATGGATGAATATAAATATATATGCATATATATATATATATATATGTATATCTGTATATGCATATGCACACAACCAGTATTATTTGACTAGGAGAGCTTCTGTTAAAGACAGTCTGTAAAGAAAGATATTTGTTTTGTTTGCATTTCTTGGAATCCAGTATTTTTACTGAGAACAGATAAAATCTTTTCAGTTCTCTTGTTCTATAGTGATCCAATAGTTTCTATAATAATATCTAAAAGACTTACTTAATGTACAGTTCTATGAATCTATGAAAGACTTGACTGAGAACAGCTGAGTCCACAAGGTAAAAGATTTACATGCAGCTTTGATCAGTTAATTAATGTACTGGTGCTAACTTACTTAATTCCATGACTTGACTTAATATTTCTTAATTTCAGTTTTATTCTAAGGAACATAGTAGGAAAAAAATCTTAAAATTATTGTGAATTAAATGAAATAATACAAAATGTTTGACAGGCACCTGTCTTTTAAATTTGAGACTACTCTTATCATACATATAATTGAAAATATGATGTTTTCTCATAGAAATTGGTCAAAACCACTGGTCATATATGATGCTAAAGATACGTTATAGTTCCTTGGTTCTGGCCTCTGGGTTCCGTTTAGTACCTCCTGTTCCTTGGCGATGCACTTATTCCATTGCCCAGATGACTCCACCATCAAGGGGAGGCTTCTCAGATGCTATCCACAATATCTCCAAAGTTCACGTTTCAAAATCCAAGTCATTGTCTACCATGGTAAAGGATCTTCACACTCTGCTCCAAAGTGTTCAGCTGAATCTATGCCAAAGACTGTTCATGTCCCTGAATATGGCTTGTGTGTGTGTGTGTGTGTGTGTGTGTGTGTGTGTGTGTGTTTGTATGTGTGTGTGTGTGCACACTCACACACGCAAACCACAGTTTCCTATTCCTCTCAGAGGGCTGGGGCCCTGACACTTCTCAGTGCTGCCAGATCTGTGCCCTGAGCCCTGCTCACATGCAGGGATCGAGGGAAACATTCCCTAACATTTCCAGTTGGGAAAGTCACCTGTGAATTTGGTCACCGCTGAACAGAATCTCCTATTGTGTAGCAAGTCAGCCATCACGCCCCTGTCTAGCTCCACTGAACATCAGCTGACCTGGAGACAGATGCTTGGAGGCTTCAGTTTTTATGAATTCAGTTCCTAATTTTGTGTGCTAAAAAACAGAAATACACTCTACAATGTTTATCACTATGCATACCGTGACGACCCCTTCATGAATCTTCCCACATAAATGACAAACGTTTCTACAGTTCTTGCAACATGCTCACCGTTGTTCTAAGCACTTTCTCTATCAATTCATTTATTTTAGACTATAAAGCAGAAATCAATATTATTTCTACTTTGTTGAGAAGGAATCTAAGATATAAAGAAATTAGATTGATTAGCATGGGCATAGCTAATGAGTGGCCTAAGCAGAGATTTTAGTGCCTCCTGCCATATTTATATAATGATTATTGCCCATTCTCTTACTTTAAAATTATTATCATTGACATGCATACATTTTTATTCATAAAAAGAGAAAAGCTAAAAGCTGCAAATGAAGTATTTAGGACACAACCTTAGAAATTGTCTTCCAAAAACAAGAATAAGTACAAGAGACAAAAGATTACAAAAGCAAACACACAATGCATTTTTGCTTTCTCTTTTCAGAAGTAGAAAATGCAGAATAAGTAACTATGTGATGAAATAATCTTAGAATTATGAGTAACTTTAGAAATTTCTACAACCCAAGTAGGTTCTGAATGTCTTGATTAATACTGCCATCTAATGCCCAACTGAGAAATTCAAATGTACTTTAGACAATAGTATCCCACCACTGTCCTCCATTATTATTTACAGAAATGGCATCACAAGTTGTACTATCAGTGAATATCTTGTAACTGCATCAATCCTTTGAAGATGAATATTAGGAAGCAAAGAGGGACCTGGGCGCTTATCACTGCAATCCACCTTCAGGGTGTGGTGGAAAGCTCCTCACAAAACTGCACTTAGTATAACTTTCCACAATACACCAGACATATATAAAACAGTGACAATAAAGTCCTAGTGATATAATCAGTATTTATGATGGTCTCTGTTTAATTCTCTACTTGTATTTCCTCACTTGCCTTTTCCTGAAAAATGTATTAATAAAACATGTCTTTCCTTGGTGTTTAGAAATATATCAACAAAATGCAGAAGTTAATGAAAGCCAAGACTCTGAACACTACCTATCTGATAAAGATAGTCAATTTTCACATTCACTTATATGTATTAATTTAAATGTCAATTTTCAATTCTTTTAGATTCTCAGTTCTTAATAGAAAATTGTTTTCTGGCAAAAGTTTAAAAAAATGATCCTGGATTAACAACTTTTAGAAAAGATATAAAAGACAAAAGAGAAAATGTATTATCAGCGATTTATATACTAGTAAATTAAAGAAGTGGGGTTGTGTCTCAAACGTTCTCTGAGTTTTTATATGACTATTTAAACTTTGCTTAAATTTAGCATTTCCTCAATGACTGCATTTTTGTAATCCAAGTATTGATTACTGATTGAATAGTCTTTACCTGAGATATATAAAACCAGAAGCATTTCAAATGTATCAGATACATAGACAGATCTTGAAGCAAAGACCCAAATCTAAATTCAGTAGGTAATGCTTTGTATATAGTTCTTACACATACCTGAAGGTATTTTTATATATTATTTTTAATAATTTTGTTTATAGTTTCATGATATGCAATTTTCCTCTGTGACATGAGATTAGCACTCAAGAAGTTCTGAAGATTAGAGCATTATAGATTTTGCATTTTTCCATTAGAGATAAACTATTATTGTACTTACTATAACTTTTGAAAAATGATACCCTGGTTCTTATAAACACAATTTAGAAATTCTTAGGAAGCAACTGTTGTTATAGCCATGAAGATTTTATACCCAGAAGAATTCCATTATGACCTAAAGCTTACGTGATCTTTTAACTTGTCCAGATAAGAATGCTTTACTTAGTACAACCGAACCACAAGTTTTCACTCCATGAACGGCTCCAGCACACAGCTCCGCCCAGAGCCCCTCCAAAGTACGGAAACATAAAGGGAGCAGCACAGGGGCCGGAGCTTCAGAGCTATGAGTCCCCAGTGTGGGCGGTCAGCCTGCTGTACTCTGTCTACCTGTCATCTTCCCTTCCCCTTCGCCCTCAATTCTGATTCTTTCATTGCCATTTTGAGGTTGACAGTGAAGAAGAAAAGAGAAGTAGTCACTGCTGAGGAGAAAATCACTTAGGACTAGACCTGTTTCTAGATCTAGGTTAATTCCATCTTATGATGACTGAGAAAGTAAGAAAAAACGGGAAAATGGTGCATGTGCAATTATAAGAAATTTACTTTAAAGACGATTTATTGTTAAAAGGCATTCTGAAAACTGATTTTTAAAACACTGTCAAATTTGGTACTAAGTAGCTCTTTGAGAAGAGCAAGTGGTTTGCATTCATTCAACCTTCCTGTACAAATCAGTTCGTGGTTGGCACAGCCAAAATCACTTGCTGAGGTATTTGGAATTAAGCACAAAGAAAGGAAGTAGTTTGACCTGACATTAATTAATATAATGTTGCTAGAAGCAATTTAGCTTGCTAGTTGCAAGACCAAAATTCTTCGAGATTTAACCTTCTGGCATGAAGTACTTCTAAGCAATTTGCAGCAACTCCACGTGGAATTCTTAAAATGCAGAACTAACGTTATTATAATAAAGGCTATGAACCAAGGACAGGAAAGAGGCAGATATTCATTCTGACAGAGATAAATAACGAGCAAAGTAAATTACTGTATTAGCTGGATACTTGTTATACATGAACTCAACCATCTCACTTATATTTATACACGAAGCATAATGCAAAAGAAGAAACAACTGTACTGGAATCCATTCAAAGGAGCACAATAGTAGTTACCAGGGAAAAATGATTTTGATTGTATCATTAAATTTAAAACATTCACTTTAGGCACTGAACACAGCCCTCAAGTGGGCCTTTTATCATAGGCTTAATGTGAGGAGTGTAAGGAAAAACTTGCAAGCTAATGTTTTTAGCATCGTAGGCCTTCTTCACTCCGTGGTTAGAATACTGAAAATCCACACCCAGGAAAAGAAAAAATTTTCACTGCATTCCTCAATATAGCTTCTAAATAATGTAGAAAAATAAATTACAGAGGGAAAAATGAAAGGTCCATTGCTCCCAAGCAATTAACTTCAATAAATTTTACTAAGTAATGTTAAAAATAATACAGAAGCATAAGAAAGAATAAATAAATTTATTTTAAAGACGATTTATTGTTAAAAGGCATTCTGAAAACTGATTTTTAAAACACTGTCAAATTTGGTACTAAGTAGCTCTTTAAGAAGAGCAAGTGGTTTGCATTCATTCAACCTTCCAGGGATGGGTTTTCTCCCTGTTCAGGTTAGTGATTGGCCACCAGGCGTGAGGAAAAGGCCCAATCACTTTCTAGACTCTGGGAAAAAACAAAAATTAAAGTATAGATAACCTGAAAAGTATGCTTCTTTAATAATTTACCCAGAACTTAAATACGCACCAGGAAATACACAGGATTTCAAAATAATAATAATTGCCCATAAAAAAAAAAAACTAGAAAAAATGGAATTTGCCAGTGCAGTACCCTGGAGCTGAAAACCATAGAAACAAGTTGCTCTAAACAGTATTAATGAAGACAGAAAACTGTAAAAATAAGATAAAGAACAGTTGTGTCTAGATCCAGGCAGTTGGGAAGCAGGTTTATATATGAGCTTGATTATATTTTTCCTTAGTGTGTAATGCAATTCTTTTAAAGTCCTGAAGAGTAACATGCAGTAGCCAAAGAAAATTGCTTTTATCAGTACCCATACAGTTAATGTCTGATGACAAGGCACAAATAATATTAGAATATTGAAAAGGACACGAAGATTCTAATTTGAGTTGTTCTAACACATTATAAGACATTTGATGTGCATTACTTTTCTGTGTCTTAGTCTCCTAGTCTGCTGAGGATAAGAGTTAAATTCTGTAGCAGAGGATCCAGGGGTCCCATCATGGCAGACAGCCAAAAATAGCCACAGTTTTTTTTGTTTTGTTTTGTTTTGTTTTTTTAAATCCTCCCATCAAAACGTGAAGTCTGCTTCTCCACACCTGCACTAGCCTCATGACTTCCTTGGAGCAGCAGCATGTGGCAGATGTGACCTTGTGAAAGTCCCAAACCGAGGTCCCACACACACAGCAGCTTCCACTGTTGGCGCTGAGAATTCTTCCATAGTGCAACCACACCTGAGCCAGTTTCGTGGAAGATGCCAACAGCCTTCATCTGTGCAGGGTCAGGAGCAAGTATTTCAGGCTTTGGAGGCCATATAATCTCTGCCACAGATACTCAACTCCGCCATTTCCATGATAAAGCAAGTATAGAAAAATTCATAAATAAACGTATTCCCGTTAAACTTTCTTTAGAAATCAAACAGCACACTAGATTTGCACTGTGGGCCATAGTTTGCAGGACACTGACAGATGATGAGAAATGATGTGAAGAGAAATTAGAGCTTCTACAGCTGCCTCCCTGAAGCCCCAGGCATGTTGCCGAGTTCAGCTCAGACAACGGAAGCAGACGGAGGCCTCAGGACTGTCTGCTGTGCTGCACCGAACGGCCAGCCTGAGGAACGCCGAAATGAAGACCATCCCTACGGGCTTCAGCCGCTGTGTGGTTTGCTATGCTGCAGACCACAAAGCTGAACGACAATCGGTCTAGATCTTCGTTATCAGTCTGAAGCACCTATGGCTGAGAGGTCGCTGAGGGCCCAGGGCAGTTCCAACTCAGGATAACTGCCTTTTCCGGGGAGATCCCCAGACAGTCCAAAGTAAATGACAGACAGGGAGCGCAATGGGCCAGACCTCTGCCTCAAAGCACAACCAACTCAGGTGGGCGTCCGGCTCCCCAGGCTCCCTCTGGGGGGCTAGTTTCCAGTCTGAAATCTCGCTTTAGTCGCTTACCTATATTCTTTGGCCTGTCTTTCATGCTTCACTCTCCTTTCACGTGTACTTGGCCATGAACCATTTGCATAAATAATGACATCACCAATTCTGCTTTCCGGATATATGACTATGACTAATAACTTCTAAGATTTCTTATGTTATTCATCATGATCAGGACACTGGTGGAGATAAAGGTTGGGATGCAAACATGTAAGACAATGTAATAGGCCAAAAAAAAAAAAAGACTACAGTGAATCTATCTTAAGCAAAGACAAGTAAAAGAATGTGATCTGCTCTATCCTCAAACACCTTGTCTACAGACAGAAGGGCAAAGAGAGTGACAGAAATTCAAAATACAATATCTTGGCATAAAATTAAAATCCCAATAACTTTACTCCATTGAGTATCACTTCATTAAGTTCAGTGAAAAAAATTAAGTTTTTGACATATATTTATCTTATTGCTAAAAGCACTAACAGCATGATGCTGCTAGGTAATGTGCCTCCTAAATTCTGTCTTCTTTATGTCTTTGTTTCTTCTGTGATTGAGAGAACACAGACCGATACAACACATCATGAGAGAACCGAGACTGCTAATGTACTCTTGTACATAAAATAAACAAATCTCAAAATTGAACAGTAATTTACAAAAGTACCTACCATTATCATTATGCA